>JAZDUH010000182.1:19360000-19547500 GCA_036419115.1 Scarus forsteni
CATTTAACTTCAGATTCACTTCCAGCATATAGTCGGTTTACTTATTTATTGATTTACTCCACAGTGTCCGTTTATGTGGGTTTTATTCACCCGTACACTGCTCAAAAACAGTTAGATGGATATTAAATTATAAATTGACAAATTATTGTTTATTGTCAATTGAGTCTGTGACTAAACAGTGACCATTTGTTATGTTTACTTTTAGATTCAGTTACAGCACATGGGCAGTTTACTGTCTTATGATGGCCCAGACTTAAATTGCACTGCATTAGTAACTGGAAGGTTGCAGGCTCAAGCCCATCTCTGTCTGTCACATGTTGCTGTATACTTGGGCAAGACACAACCCCAAGCTGCTCCCACTGCAGTGTCAGTGGTGCGTAAATGGGTATGACATAGGGCTGGGTATTTCTAGCAACCTCACATTTGTATCCCGGCACAATACCATATGAGAATTGTGAACCTAGCCTACACTTTTAACATCATTCTGGACAAGTTTTGTTTTTATTACAAGAAGAAAAAGAACAAGGGGGAGTTGTAGATGATTCTACAACTTACGAAACTTAAATTCAGGTCCTCGATGATGGTAGACCTAAGTTTAAATGTGGAGCATGTCCTTCTTCATGTAGCTCGACTCCTACTCTGAACTCCATTGTTAACATTACCTTAAGGGTATTGACAACAACTGTCAAAGCATTGAGACCTTATCGATTCTGTAGAATCTGTTTAAATACACTTTTCCCCAAAGAGTGTGTGATGAAATTTTGCTGTGTCAATATTTTGAGAACATGCCTAGTAGGGCTGAACGATTTTTGGAAAAGATTGAATTGCGATTTTTCTGGCAGACATTGCGATTTCAATTCGATTTACGGTTTTCTTCAAATCAAGCTTTGGGATATCCACATTGCCTAGTATGAAAGAACATAAATGTGTTAGCTAATACTGATGGACAACTTGCATAGATACTCTAAACTATCAGTGAGTGAATGTCAGAGTGAATGGGTAGATGTGCCTGTGGTACCTAGAGTTGTATGAAAGACTAGAAAAATCACTATACTGTATAAGCTCAGGTCCATTTATTTATTTACATATTCATACAATAGTAACTGTTTGTAAGGGCACTATTCCCCTTGTCATTTACAACATTCTATAATTTTTTAAAAAGTGATATTGATTCAATTATTCATTTCACAATAACTGTGGAATGAGTAGGGATCAGAAGGGGACATATGTAAGAACTACTTTTGAGAATTGATGTCATCAGTCCTTCTGCCTAAATATTCTCTTATCAGTTCCTCTATTTCAGTTCTGCATGCCGTGCTTGTCAAGGACCCAGCAGAAATGATGGCAAAGAATTCAAAGATTTGATCGCTGAAGACAGGAAAGAGAGGACAAATTAACTGTGACTAAATGTTACAAAATGAAGTTAACTGCACAGCATCTGTGTTGTGATTTCAAACTAAAGTGGAAACATCTGCAAGCTACAAAACATTTGTCTAAATTGATAATAAATTAATAAGGGAATCAGTCAATAATGAGAAGAATCAATAATGGCGTGGGATAAAAAAATTATAAATTCCCATCTCTGGTATTGAGTTTTTTAATAAAATGTTTTGTCACTCTATCATTGATTATTGACTTTTTGTCATGTCACTGTGCAAAAACTGGGTCTGTGTGTTTACAGGTAACAGTTGAAACAACACACCAACAACATGATGAAACATTTTTCAGCAAAGCAGAGCATTTAATTATAGGTGTGTCGTGTTTGATGATGTTGAAACTAAAAAGGTGTGCTGACCTTAGGCTTTCCTTTTTTAAGGGATGCACAGATGCATGGATTCAACTAGAGCTGAAACGATTCCTCGAATATTCGCGAGTACTCGATTACAAAATATCCTCGAATTAAATTTTGTGCCTCGAAGCCTCGTTTAATATATAATTATACATATAAATATATATCTGGACTACTATACAGTGCACAGTGTTTGACACGGACGGTCATTTCTGTGGCACAACGCGCCTGCTACCTCCGCTGCTGCGCGGCTTGTAAAATCATGAAGGAAGAGAAAAGAGAGGGACAGAAAGGAGAGAGTCCACAGAAGAAATGGCAGAGAGTGTCCCAAGTGTGTGGTCACTACAAGAAGGGACGAAAAGAAAACACAGTGCAGTGTGTCTGATGTCAAACAGAGTGAGCTTAGCACGTAGCTTAGCATGATAGCACGTTGTTAGGGCTGCAACTATTACTATTACAGCATTTTAAATATGCTCATCACAGACATGCGTCCTCTTTCCATGGTGGAGGACACAGGATTTAAGAACATGATCAAGGATTTCAATCCAAACTACACAATGTCCTCCAGAACACACTTCACAAATATAATTGCAGAATTATATTACTGCTTTGTAAATCAGTATTGTATTGGCTTTGTTTTAAGCCAGTACTGGTTTAAACTTTGAAAGTTGTTAAAATAAAAACCTTTTTCTGAGGAATAAACGCCATTTGGTTGCTCATTTTCAAAGCCCTAAATGTTGCATTGTATACAATTGATTTATTTGTTTAAAAACAAAAAAGTATATTTTGTTAGAGTACTCGAGTACTCGAAGAAATACTCGACAGAGTACTCGATTCCAAAAATACTCAATAGTTGCAGCTCTAGATTCAACATTGGCATCTGCCCTTTTTTAAACATAAGAGAAAAAAAAACAATGCGTTTTATTTAATCAGGAAGATCTGTTAAAAAAGTCCTCATTCAAGATGATGACCTGGCAAATGAATATGGAAAGACCAGTTTAGATGTTAATTAGTTGTGTAAGATCAATGGAATGTTCAAAACAAGCACACGTTAGTGCTGATTCAGAGAAAAAGTTTCTTATTGGGCAGAAGAAACTGCCTGTTGGACAAACTTGATCTGTTTTCATAGGCAAAGTTAAGCAAACAAACTACTGATCACATATTCAGTCCTTGTACTCTAGCCATGTGCATAAGCACTGTACAATAATTGTTTTTAGATCTGTTTACAGTCTTAAAACCATTCTTCCATGTTTTCTTAATGTTGCACAAGCATTTCAGTTTGCACATAGTGATGGATATTTTTTTACAAATAAAAAGGATTTTATAAGACAGCTGGATGAGATTACTGCAAACTAAATTTCGTTGTGCTCTTTTTTCTGTGTGATTACAGTAAAGTTATTGTTCTGTTCTGTTATACAGAGGAAATGGATTTAAAATGTGCTCTGTGTTTTTTTAGAGAGGGGCTCACGTCACTGATGCCAGGTGCAGGCTGTAGCTGAGAGCACTCAGGATGAGTGGGGCTGTAGAGCACACGGACATCCTGTCAGTGGCAGACGTGGTCAGAGACAGATGGAAAGTGGTAAGTATGACTGAAAGATGGGAAATCACAAAACCACCTGAGGTCACATACCTGTCTTCCTACTTGACTTAACAAAATGTTGTATTCTCTTCCCAGGTAAGGAAGATCGGAGGAGGTGGGTTTGGAGAGATCTATGAAGTCTTGGATCAGCTGAGCCAGGCCACTGTGGCCTTAAAGGTGGAGTCTGCTCAACAACCCAAACAGGTGTTGAAAATGGAGGTGGCTGTGCTGAAGAAGCTTCAGGGTGAGTGATGGGGGGTCTTCACCTTAAGCCAGAGCAACAGAAAACCTCTTGAGAGTACTTGAGTCTCCTACGAATGCCTAACTTTGAATGGTACTGACATGATATATTTCATTGTATAATAAATGGAAGCAGGATATTACTGTAAAAGGTCAGTATTGGCAGGTAAGAGCTGATACAGTACAATATCAGTATATGCAGATATGACAATTCTGCTGATATTTACAGCTGATATATTGGCCATAAACATCAGCCAAATATAAATCTGCTGAAATAGTCAGAATGTTTGAACGCACCATACTGCTTCACCTTATATCACTATCAGGTTCATGTCCCTTCTAATAAGAGGTCTTGTTTCTTATATAATAGTTAAATATAAAGAGGAGTTCATGAGTGTGTTTATGTGTCCGTATGTCCGTGCATTTTTGAGTACTTTAGGAATTGAATAACAATACCGTTTAGCTGCATTGCTGTATGCGGGGCCCATAGTGGCGGGAACAATTGCCATTGTTTGTAATTCTAAGCTTTGAACATGATTTAAAGTTGCTGTGTATGGTTCAGGTACAATGAGTGTGTTTTTTAATGATATTTTTTGTGTTTTGTGCCAAGTGGAGACTTGAAATTGTTCAGTGTATTTTCTATGATGATATCTTGATGCTGTACTGAAGCGCTGAAAAAAAAGTAATTACAGCCATGGCCTGAGGACAGTTCACGTCGTGTTGTCTCACTTAATTTTACTCACCTTTTCAGGCATGCTACATAAACATTTAAAAGTCAAGTGTATCATGTTTGGAAATGGCATGATGTTTTTCACCTTTTAAATCTGTGTTGTTTTTAGCACATTTAAACATCACAGTGTCAGGAACAGGTTAATTTCAGTCATGTGGAAACTGCCTACTTTAAACCAAAAAACATTGTCCGTATTGACAATGATGAGTTCAACAGTATATTATGTTTGCTCGTCTTTCCAGGTAAATATTAGGGTGAATCCCAAGTCTACCCCTTAGCCCTTGTCATACCCCTTACCCCTTGAATTTGCACGCTCACATCAAGTGAAGTGGTGTCCCATCACTCTGTAAGGCTAAGACAAAGGGCTAAGACACAGCCCTCAAAACAAAGACAGACTTGGACCTCACTTGAAACCAAGGGGTATGAGAATTCCCCAAAATACATCGTGCCAGCTAACACGAAGCAGAGCGGAGACCGAAGGAAGTGCTTTATTATAAGTAATTATTTTATCATCAACTAAATATTGATCATGTTTTAGTTGATGGTCACGTATTAAAATGTATCCGTTTATCAAGCTAGCTTTCACAGCTGTGGCTACGGTTATTGTTGCATCTGTTGATGTCACAGCCAGCGAGCAGTTCTGGGTGATGACGTTGCAAGAGTTGAGTGGCGTTTCGTTTCTCAGCTGTGTGTTTTACCCCTTCCCCTTGACCCTCAAAACAGAAGGCTAAGGTTAAGGGTAAGATGAAAGGGAAGGGCTGAGGGGTAGAACTGGGATTCATTCTTAATGAATACCTACATTTTGTTACCCTTTTTTTGGACACGTATGGCTTTTTCTCTACCTTGTAGTATTCAAACTATGTGTTAATTGCATTGACAGGCAAAGACCACGTGTGCCGCTTTGTGGGTTGTGGCCGTAACGATCGCTTCAATTATGTGGTGATGGAACTCCAGGTGAGATTTCTTCCTGTCTTTACCATATAACATTGGTCTGCTGCAGATGGTTAATTATGTATGCATAGTGAGTAAGACACTGAGTCCTGATTGTCTCTCTGTCTTAAGGGGAGAAACTTGGCAGATTTGCGCAGAACGATGACCCGAGCCACCTTCTCTGTCTCCACAACGCTGAGACTTGGCAAACAGATTCTGGAGGCCATTGAGAGCATCCACTCTGTGGGCTTTCTGCACCGGGACATTAAACCTGTAAGCTGAACTGAAACTTATGAAATGTCATTTTACCATTCTTTCTATTTAAAGTTAGATTAACTTGTGTGCATTTGTCTGTGTTTCAAACTCGTAGTCTAACTTTGCAATGGGAAGACTAGCCAGTACCTGCAGATGCTGCTATATGCTTGATTTTGGCTTAGCTCGTCAGTTTACCAACTCAAGCCAGGAAGTCCGTCCTGTAAGTATTCTGTGTTATTGTTTTTTAAAGCATTTGCATTTCGACTCTTGACACCGGCAAGTGTTAAAAGCTCTTCTTGTTCTTGCAGTGTTTGTTACCTCTTGTATTTTAAACCATGTCTAACATTGATCAATCAGTTCATCTTTATGAATATTCATGAGGCATTGGAACTCCTCTTTTAAAGTTCTATGCATTTTGATGGTAAGGAAACTTGCAAACTAACATCCAAAGCAGAGTGTGAGAAGTAGTAATGGCACCGTATACTTAAGCAGTGGGAGAAAAAGGGTGTGACATACTGATGTAAGGAAAGTCCTGCCTCAGTGTAAGATCTGGGATGATTTATAGTACTGCAGTGTGTCATGAAACAACCTACCAAAAACAAAATGCAAACTTGTTTCATTTTTTTTCAGCTGAGTCAGAACAAAACATGCTGTAGGTCTAAAATACTATGTCTGATGTGTTCTGGCAACCGTATGTACCACTGAGTTTTTGTTTTATGATAAAATATTGTTATAATTCCATTTCAGCCTCGTCCTGTGGCAGGCTTCAGGGGAACTGTGCGATATGCTTCTGTGAATGCTCATAAAAATAAGGTGAGAGTGAACTGACATGTACTTACGATGGAGGATTAGGGCCTCATTAAAAAAAGTGTGTTTATAAAAAAACAAAGTAATGACAGTAAAGTCGAAAAGTTACAGGAATAAGAGATGATGAGAGAGACTTCTTGATTAAGCTATGCTTGTATTTGATCTAAAGTTTTGACAAGTAGCCTATCATGTAATTGTTCTCATAACTTTATGTGATTAATCCTTGTAACTTTTTGACTTTATTCCCGTAACTTTACTTTTCATACTTTTTTTTTTTTACATGACCCTTATCCTCCGTCTAATGTTCCTCTGTGATGTCTCTCTTTTTTTTTTTTAAGTTATTCCTTATGTTAACCTTTTGCCCATAAAATTATGCACACTTTCTCTGTCTTTTTCTGCAGGAAATGGGCCGCCATGATGACTTGTGGTCCCTCTTCTACATGCTGGTGGAGTTCACAGTTGGTCAGCTTCCCTGGAGGAAGATTAAAGACAAAGTACGCATCTCTGTGCATTAATTAGTATGAGACTGTGGCCTTAGTGAAAGAACTCATAGTCTCTTCACACTCTGTTTTCAGGAACAAGTAGGAAATCTGAAAGAGACATATGACCATCGCCTCATGTTAAAGCACCTTCCCTCAGAGTTCAGTACCTTCCTAGATCACATCCTGACCTTGGATTACTTCACAAAGCCTGACTATCAGGTTTGTCATCTCCTTTTGTGCATGTTTTTGCACACACTGGTTATTTTCCCTGTCTAGCTGCTAAATGCTGACAGATCTGCTTTCTCTGTGTCAGCTCCTCATGTCAGTGTTTGAGAATGCCATGAAGAGCCACAATGTGCTGGAGAATGACCCTTACGACTGGGAGAAATGTGATTCAGAGGATATGCTGACCATCACTGCCGCAGCAACCACTGCTCAGCAGCTCACTCGCCTCACTCCGGCCTACTTGGGGTATTTGAATTTAACAAAGCTCATTCGCGTGTGATCTATTAAGACTTTTTGTGGTGTAGGCTGATCACTGCAGTCCTCTATTCAAACTCCTTCCTCTTCTGCTTGTTAGACATGTGTTCAGATGTACAGCTGCAGCTTTTTTTAGAGCAGAAATGTGCGCAGTCAGAGATCCCTGTGATGTGGCTGCTCTAGATTGTGTTGTGGAAACGAGCTGCAGGGTGACCTTCTCTCTCCTCCACAGCATGGCCAATGCTTCAGTGCTGCCGGGCGAGCTGCAGAGAGAGAACACAGAGGATGTCCTGCAAGGGGAGCGCCTTAGTGATGCTGACAACTGCCCACCCATTCCCACACCGACCACTCCGGGCGCAGATGTGTGGGAAGAGATGGACCGCAACAGAAACCATAAACACGCCCAGCCGATGATCAGAAAGGTTAGGGCAATGTCATTTACTGTAGACACATTTTCCACCACTGCTTTTAATTGAATTATTCTTAAATACCTACTTCTCTTCCCTTCCAAGATTACACCTCACTTCTCCTAAAGATATAATTACAGCCTAAACTCTGACCAAGTTTAATTTGATAACTCCTCTCAGACCTAAAGAGAAAGGCTCCCACCATTTTTAAAAGCCCCTGTGAGGGCTCTTTAGCTGAAGGTGAAGCAGACTCATAATCTCACTCATGTCCTTACATGATCTATAAAGGCAGAGAGTCCATCAGAGACAAAGTCGGCCCTTTCTATTAAGTGTTTTTTAAGTGCCTGCTAGTGCTACTGCAGGGTGGGTATCTGACAAGTGATTAACAGCACACTGCTGAAAGAGCCTGTATTTCATTTTTGATGTGAAATAATTTACATTCAGAATAAAGAGGGATGATACTTTCAACACACTACATGATTCATAATGTTGGAGTCTTTATACGTTTCCCTTCATTCTTATGTCTGTTTTGTTAGGGAGTGGGTAACCCTGTATATGTCAGAGCTGTAGCTAGGCCTGTCACGATAGCAAATTTTGCTGGACAATAATTGTCCAAAAAAATGATTGCCGATAAACGATCTTATTGTACATATCGTTTTGAACATTATTTTTTCATTAATGTAATTATAATATATGTCATAATAAAGTGAGTACAGTATATCAAAAGCAATAAACTTTAATTTCTTAAGATTATTTAATTGTAATAGGAAGATCAATAGCTTTTAATTAAAATAAATTAAATAAACAATATAATGAATTTAACAAACAAAAAAAGAAAAAAAACCCAATGAAAATAAAATGGACTCTCTTTTGGGAAAAATTGCATGTCAATAAAATTCATTATACTAATCAAAAACAATAAAAAAAATAGACCTTGTCTCTGTTAAGAAGAAAAACAATAAATAAAAGGGAGTTTATACAGTTCCAGAATTGTTTGTGACATGTACTTTCTTCCAGTCAATTCGTCCTGTCTGTCAAACATTTATAACATAGCTGGCTTTTCAAAAAATATTGAAGGGCTGCACTTCTTTAGCAATGTTGCAAAGAACACTGTGAGAGCGTACCATTTCGCTCTGTTTTACTTATATTCACTTTGTCGACCAAACGCCTCAGTAAGTGTTGACAGCTGCACCTCCCCTTCTTCGTCGCCACTACTTTCAGACAAATGCAACATATTGGCTCGTTGGTGTTCATGGGCTCACACCCTGTTCGTTCTGTTTAAACCCAAAATATTCCCACACTGGGGCTGTGGCAGCCAGCTTAGGAACTATTGCTTCCGTGCCCTCATTCATATTAGTGTCCTTGTTGCTTCTCACGACGCTCACTTCAGCTCTCTGTGTGTGTATGCGCGAGCGGCTCGGCCTCTGCCACACAGATTGAATGAATGACAGATGGATCACTCAGCTAAATCTGCTCTAGAACCAACGCTCCCTGGTGTTGAGACAGTAGCACAGAGTGACCCATCTTCTCATCCAGCCTGTTTGGTAAAAATAAAAAGAAGGAAAACAAACATGCATGCACGTGTCAACTTATTGAGGCTGGCAAACTTACAGAGGATGTCTTCATTTATCCTGCGGTTAATTGATTTATTGATTATTGTGACAGGCTGAGCCGTAACAAATAGACTGCATCACAGAGCTATAATGTATAATGCTTTTGTTTGCCTTTTTGTAAAGATTGGTATTCAAACCTGGTCCAGATGTGGCGCTAGTACCAGCACATCAAGTACCATTCATTCAGTGTCAGAGCCAGATGTACTGGGCCCTCTCTATCTTCTTTGTTCAGTCATCATTAACTGTTTACTGTCACATTATAGCATTGGTGTTCAAACTTTTTTTGGCCATCAAATCAAAATCAGTAATCCCATTAAATTAATTTCCTCTTAGAAGAGCCTTTTTTTGGAAATGAGCTGCAGTTTGTGATTAATCTTTACTTCAATTCACAGTGTCTTACTTTATAAAAAATGAAAAGAACTATATTACTCCAGTAAACACTTACACGTGCTTTATTAAGGATTCTCACACTTTAAATTTGTCTTCTTCTTGATGTTCCATGTACACAAAAGTTAGAAAATTGACTTTAAAACTGACAATTTCAATGTTTTTTTATAGTATTATCCAAAAAATGGTACTCAAAGTTATCTTTGTTTTTTTAGCTGTTGGTCAAAAGGAATGAGCACTTTCACCTGATATGGTGCTAACTGCTCTTCTTGTAGCATCATAAATGTTGAGTATTAATAAGCTCAAACAATTATGGGTCTTGGACAAGTTCAGAAAGGTTCTTTTCATCTTCACCCTGGCCTTCTTACAACAAGATTCCACAAGGTTTAGAGGATTTTTTTAGTTACTGAAATTGTATTATATGAACAGAATATGAAGCATTTCAAGCACTGATAGTGTTTATAGCAACTAATTCATCGCTGCTGTAAAGATGTAGGATCTAACAAGTAGATTTGGTGATATCTCTGAAGTCATCACCAATGTCGTTCATTTTTGTCAAAAGCACTAAGTCAGTATTGTGTGGAAATTTACTTCTTGCTTTCAATGTGGTGGTTTGTGTTTGAGGAACTTATGCAAAACAAGAAAAACATTTAATTAAAAAAATGAAACTCTTTGATTTTTTAAATGTACCCATGCAGTGATGTTAAGGTGAAGCTACGTGGCACATTTGTGTATTTTGCCGATATTACTGCTGATTACTGGCTGATATATATGGCAAACATATCCAGAGCCCCCCCTACACTCAGTAGGTGGCACATGCATGGTTATATAGTCACAGTGTAATGTTCTCCTTCTCAGCAATGTCTGTCAATTTCTTTAAGGTTTCTCCTTAAAGAAAAAGCCATGTCTTCCTTTTTTATTCTTGTTACTATTTCAGTTCACTTCTGAAGATTTGGGGGCTCAGGTTGTACTTCCCTTTGACTATTGTTTTTTTTTTAACAACAAGTAGAATCCTACACAGATACAGGGTTATTTTTAAAAAATAATTTCTGTAGTCAAAGTAAAATACAGGACTTTTTCATTCCTTTGTAATTGAGTCTTTTTCAGAGTGTAACAGATATGAGTCTTCAAACACGAGGCAACTGGACTGTGTTGAGTTTTGGGAAGAGGTTTCACTTCTCATCCAAGAAGCTTCTTCAGTTCCATATACTTATAAGTACCTGCTTCCTTCACCAGCCGTTTGGAACTGAGGAAGCTTCTTGGATGAGAAGTGAAACGTCTTCCCAAAAGTCAAAACACTCCAGTTGCCTTGTTTTTGAATCTTTAACATAACCATGACCTGGATGAATGAGAATCTACACAGACAGATATGAGTGCATTTTTGAACATGTTCAACACGTATGGGAATGATTGGCGTTTATGTGTCCACACTTAGATTGTTGATGTACGCAGTGTGTCATAAAGACAAACCAAGCTTGAATTTCTGCATCTTTTTTGTTATCTGTTTTCAAAAGGTGGTGAGTGAGGATGAACACAGTCAGAACCAGGGGAACCAGAGCCCAAACACCGGCTCCATGCAGAGCTCTCCCAGACGAGTACGATCAGAGACCATGTTCTTAGAGCGGGCTGCACCTCTGCTTCGGAGGATGAGACACAGTCAGAGCCTGGCGTTTGAAAAAAGACTCGCACCTGAGCCCAAACCTACTATTGAGCGCTTCCTTGAGGCTTAGTAAGTAAACACTGCACTTAAAAAACTCCAACAGCTTGAACAAACAGAAATTCACAGTTTGAGTTTACACTTTAATCTTGTTTCAGCTTGGGCAAACAGCGTCCTGTCCTTCCTCATCTCGGGGAGAAGTCTATTCCTGAGAGGCAACACTCTCCGTCCTGTAATGAGGAACACTCCGGCACAGCGACTCCTGACCAAGAGGAGGGTGCAGCGAGCAGCGGCTTTGTGGCTGTGAACCTCAGTCCTGTCCCTCAGGAGGGAGACTCTCAGGAGTGGGTGATGCTGGAGCTTGAGCAAGGCAGTGGCTCTGGAGGCACCAGACCTCCCGGTGAGGACAAACCTGGGACACAGACCCCTGCTGAGACTGAAAATCAGTCCTCTGAGCCTCAGGACGGTCAGTCCACGGCAGTGCCGAGCAGTCCTGTCCTCTCACAGATGGCCATGCCAGGGACATGGTTACTGGGTCACAGGAGACTGCCGGGGATGCTGGGTCAAATGCCTTCAGTTATTATGGGAAGACCCCAGATGGACCAGGTAAGGCTGACCAAGCATCTTATGGTAACTGATAGTGTGAAGAGCAAGAAGAGCAGTGAATAATTACTGTTATTTTTTTAACAACACTTTTAAAGCCCTGTCATGGACATGTTTGCTCAACACTACAATAAAGTTTATGAAAATAAATGAATGGTACTTAAAATCCTAAATGTGTTTTTAACAACCATTTTTAAAACCAGTACACCAGTACAAAATACAGAGACATGTGCTGTTATGACAGTTACAGCTATTATAGTCTCCCCTTACTCATGACATGACCTGAGCATAATTATAATACCTGTTGCTAGCTCCACACAGAGAAATCCAATGTTACCAAAACAGCTACACAGAATCTGCCCTTTGTGGACCCTGCTGAACATGCTAAAAACAGTCATGGAGGGAGATGATGCAAAAACGTATTTCCCTTTCAAAAAACTGACAGAACAGATTGTGTCTAATAAAATCACTCAGACACATACACTTAGTAAGAGTATGAAAATAATGTACTCAATCATTTAAAGGATTTATTTGAAATATTTGTTAATTCTGAAGTTCAACATTTAAAGGCACAGTGCATTAAATTTGACCACCAGGGGGCTCTCAAGTAAAAAACACAACAGTTGATAAGTAAAGATGTAGTGACCCAGTCATTCCCACCCACCTTTACTTTTTACTGTTCCTTAAATTTAGACTCAATTCAGTATAATGTCAGTCCATCACGGTACTGAGTATCTCTTCAACTGCAACTGCATCAAAACCACCCGAATCTTCATGTTTTATACAGTTTTATCGTGCACCTTTTTGTTGTTTTATTCTTATCTTGGTGTTTGAATGTTGGCTTAAGTGTCAGTTGAAAAATGTCAGCAGGAATGTTATAGAGTAAATAAACAGCAAATGTTTTCTTATGTGTTACATGTTTTTTTCTATCATTATTATACTTATCTAAGTGATTGTGCACAACATGAAAACAAAAGAACAAACAAAAAAAACATTTTTTCAACTAGAAGTAACATGACTATTCATGCTCATAGTAGAAAACCTTTAATTCTGTAAAGAAAATGCATACCTATCAGATGTTTTTCTTATGCAAAACAAGTGGTGTTTTTTACGATTGAGTTGTCTTAATGCTCTGTCAATATGGAAAATTGATATATGAACTCAGTCTCCAGAGAAACTGTCATTTCTAGGTTTGCTAAGGTTTGACGACGATGAAGCTTTATTTAATGCTTATTCTGTAGATAGATTTCAGGAAACGTTTGAAAAACTTGGAGGAGTTGTAAGTTTCATGTTGTCTCATCCTTAAACAGTTTGTTCTGACTTAACTTTTGGTGTACTAAGGGCATTTGTAAAAGACTCCCAGAGTGACAGTGTCTTTACAAAGATGCAATTTGATGGGAGTTTTTGAATCAGCCATAGTTTGTTCTTTTTGTTTTACCTGATGTTTCTAGAAGAGTTCTAACAGTCATTTATCTCTCTCCAGTCCTCCAGCTGTGGCCCACCATCCCCTATGCAGGAGAAAAGTGATGCCATACCACTGGAGGCACCATCTGCTAAATCGGACAAACTTCTTGATGAAAGCACACAAGATGGAGAACAGTTGGAGTTAGCTCCTGTGCCAAGCCCAGCCAAAGGTCCCACCTCTCACCTTACAGCTGACAGAGACCCTGAGAGCGATTCTGGTCTACCAGATCGATCCTCTGAGCCCAATCAGCAGCCTCAAGCCGACACAGCAGGGGGGGCTGTAGAGAGCACCGTCACTGTGTCCTCCTCACCACCTCCAGCCCTGCTCAGGCGTAGAGACTCCCCCCTGTCCCCAAGACTAAGTCGAATCCCTGTCCGAGACGCCAGCGCCCCCCTGGACTCTCCGAGCAGGGACCTCACCTTGGAGAGGCGTCATCGCTGGAGCAGCCCAGTCCCTGGCTCCCCCACCCACTCACCCTCTCCGTCTCTGTCCTGTGACAACCTGCCTGGTGCTTTGCCTAAAGACAGACTCTCCTCAGAGCGAGGGTCTAGGTCTGACTGTGGGGGAGAAGACCCTCTGTCTCTGTCCTCTTCATCAGGGAGTAGGAGTAAGATTCCACGCCCTGTGAGCGCCACCTTTATACCTGAGCAACTCACAAGCAGGTTTCTGCCTCGACCGCCTCCTGGAAAACCTCCTATCCGTCCTTGTGTGGACAACAGGTACAACAGTTTTGAAAAGGCTTTTTTTAATAATCAAATACGTCCAAGTTTAGGTAGATGTTTTTTTTTTTTTTACATTTAAATCCTCTGAGCAGTGAGTTCAGACAGATATAATGGGAATTTGTGATATTGTGGTTGATTTTTTTCTCTTAGATGCAAATTTTTGGTTTCTGTACACATATCGATAGGGATGCAAGGCCCCAGTCGGCCATTTTGTGGCTGGTCACTGATCACTTGTCAGTGAGATTGACCAAAACTACTGGTTGTGTGTTTGCTTAACAAGCAGTACTAAAATATCTCAAGAAACACGGAACAAGGAACACTGTATTTTTATATATATATGATATATATAATAATACAGTTTGTCATTCTTCAGTTATTACTTGTTTCTATTCTTGTTAAATATCAAATGACAGTTTAAGTCAAGGAGAGCAATCTTGATTTTAATTTTTAAAGTTTTATAGGACTGGTAGAGGCTGAAACAGCTTCTTGATTAACAAGGATATTGAACTTTAAATTGAGTGTAATGATGACTAATATGCTGCATTATTTTGTTAATGGGTGGATTTCAAATCTTTTTATCAGTCATGTGATCTGCCAACAGTCATTAGAATATAAGGAGGATGGATAACTTTCAAATAAAAAACATTTTCATTTTCATTCACCCCTTAAACCAGGGACTGACATTAAGGAAAAATTGCCACTGACCCTCCAGGCATCTCCTTTCTCAAGATTGCTTGCCCCAACATTTAAACTAGTGGCCCATGTGTGTAAATGCCTGCCTTGCATGTCTCATCCCAGGTGAAGCTCTGGTGCACCTGCCATGTTGCAATGAACTGCGTAGATCCACACCCTTGGAGACCAATGGCCCTTTTCCACTAGCACGCCTTGGCCCTACTCTACTCGGCTTTACTCGATTTGCAGAGTGTTTCCACTAGCCTGGTATCTCCTAAAACAAGCTAGTTTTAGTACCTTCTCCGCTCTGGTTCCAAGCGAGCTGAGTCGATACTAAAAGATGACATCACCGACTGCCGGCTACTGATTGGTCAGACAATGTCGTCATCAATGAGTCATGAGCGCGACGACCTAACACGCTAGCGGTAGCTATCGTTAGCTTACCCTCATACGTCTTTTCTTTGCAGCTTGATTGCTCTCGTCCTCGGCTTCATTCTATTATATAGCATCCAAAACTCTCCTGTGCTTCTCAAGGGGTATTTCTTCTTGCCATCTGCAGCCTTCTTACGCTTTCCTTTTTTACTCAGTTTGTGACTAAAAGCCACAGATTACTGTGTTGCGCTCAAAATGACGTCACCGCAGTGCCGCTCAGCTGTTTACAGCGACACTGCACCCAGTTGGGCAGGCGACTGGGGCTAATGGAAAAGCAGCACAAGGCGAGGCGAGTAGAGTAGAGCCGGGTAGAGTCGGGTAGAGTGTAGTAGAATAGAGTAGAGTAGAGTAGGGCAGGTGGAAAAGGGGCCGTAACTTACATTTAAATTGATATTAAGTTTAAATTGATATAAAAAGGGGTCTTGCCAGACAGAAGCTGCACGCCATAATATGTAGTTACCTGTCAGCAATCCAGTGGACAAGTTGAAGGAAAGTGGGTCTTCACCCTTAGTGTGTGTCTAAGTAACTGAACAAGAGGCAGTAGACGAGCATGCCAGGGGAGCGTGTGATTGGCTGGCTTTGAGCCTGTGGATCATTCACCTGAGCCAGTGGGACGGTTATTCTGTTGAGCCTTGCTTAAACATCACCGTGTCTTAGCCAAACAAAAAATGGGGATGACCTTGTTGGCATATTTTCTGTTCTGTGTCTCCAGACGACGGCGGTTAAGAGTTCGCGCCAGCAGCACCAGCGACGCCGACTTTCTGGCCAGCCTGACTCAGCTCATGCAGGACCGCAGTGGGATGCTCTTCAGCCCCCCTCCTCGCCCCCGCAGCTCCTCCTCCTCCCTGCAGCGCTCGCTAAGCTCCTCCCCTTCCCGCCAGGAGATGCGCGAGGGCGGGGCTCTGCCGGGACGCAGCCGCTCTCCGTCCAGCTTCTCCGGCTCGCCCCCTGCCAGGCACGCCTACCCTCAAGATCGCTCCGTGGGGCACGGTCAGTGGGGTCACAGCTCGAGGGGGAGAGGCCTGATCCACGAGGGGAAAGGATCCGGGAAAGTGAACCGATGACTGAATTTGACACAAGTGACTGATCCGAATGGTGCAACTGTAGCCAGAGACTGTCTCACATCCAGTCCCTGATAGCATGTGTAAATAAGGTATTTACTCAAGGGAATGTACTGTATGTAATGTAAAATGTATGATAAATTGTACGTATTTATTTATTTATTTGTTGGACATGTCTCTAAAAATACTTGATGATGTGGCTCAATGATCGCAGCTGAAAGAAGATCGGGAAAACTCGAAGATTGCCAACTCTTTACCTCTCATGATTTTAGTCTTCTCTCTTAACGCTTCATGTAGGCCTAATATGAGACCAAAAAGATCATGTTTAATACTTGAGGGATGTAAAAAACCATGCTAATTGTAGATATGTACCATTAGAGAAATGGTATACTCTAATAGAAACCATATACTCACATTAAGGACACTAATAGTACATAAAACAAGCAGAATACCGACATCAGCATTCATGAGCAGAAGCAGGGCATGCAGCCCCATTTATGACCTCACTCCTGTTAAACCGCTAGCTGAATTCTTCTATGTAACGATGAATTGCTCATATCACGGTGTAGTAGTGTGCTTTTATGTTGCTAGAAAAGTATTAGTCATGCAAAAAGGCATCAGCATATTAGAATGTACATGTAAGTGCACTCATACTTAAGTATTGTAAAAGAGCATGAGATTCATTTCGACTTGTTTTTTTATTCATTTGTACAATCTGCTGAGGCATCTGTAGTTTGCTGAGCTGCTTCTGATCAAAATACATCCTGATGTAGACCAGCAATGATGTGCATTCTTGTTTTCTTGCGTTGGGCAGACATAAAGAGAAAAGAGGCAAAATCGTTGGATTTTTTTTTCATCATGGCTGTTTGTTTCTTTGCATTTTGTTCTCAATGCAATCAAAGTATTTATTAAAATAATTCAGTTTAAAATGACACAGCTTCTACAAGTATTTTTGCCACAAATGCTGAGGTGTTGATTTCACTTGAATGCTCAGAAAACGGGATTTCCTGTGTGAAAGTAGAAAAGGTAACTTTCATTGTCAGTCTTAGAAATTGATAAGTTGTCTAAACTTAACTAAACTTAACTTAATTTGACTCCTTCACTCTTTGTTTAAACTTATTTAAGCTCCTGTGACATGTTGTCAATATGAACATCAGGGAGGACAGTTGAAAAACAAAGTGACCCCCCCTCTGTGCCAGCTTTCACTCAGTAAGAAAGATGTTACAGAGGTGAGACGGGATCAGTCGAGCCAGTAAATGAGATGTTTGTGCCTGTCTGACCCCATGTCCTACTCAACACGAGCAAGCGTCAGCATCAAAATCAGGCAAAGTACACTGAATCTTATGAGTGTCCTAACTGCCTGAGTGGTGAAGTGCAGTTTTGTGATGTAACTACATTTCTGCCTCAACATTAAGTTTCTATTTTCCTCTTGTTCCACAGGTCAACATAAGAAGGGAGTTTTGTTTCTTTAGACTTTACTCACACAGCAGAGCCTGTTTATCTGTTGAAAATGGCAGAGTTAGGGGAGCATTCACTTATTTTCAGTGAGTGAAGTAATTTACTTTCACTTTCAACACAAGAAGTAACTTTGGCTCACAGAGAGCTGTAAAATTATGAGACTAACTTGTCAGTACAAAACACTACATGCCTATTTTTATAGACGTACAAAAATAGCACTTGATTAACTGTTTGCCGGAGGGAAAATCTGGGCATGGCATTACATTTTTTACAGATGCAGTGTGGACGGCAGTTGAGTAATGCTGTGCGATTTGACACAGCATCTGATGCTCACACTTCATGTGTGAGTTGAACTCCTGCTGCTCCTTAGGCTCTCGTGCAATGCTGCAACACCAAATTCACTGTGTTAATTTGCCATAAAATCTATTCTCAAGAAAATGTTCAGAAATTTGAATATTTTGAGGAACAAATTCCACTGAGGAAGTAGTCATAACCTCAAAAGCATAGTCAGTTATCTGCATAGTGGGGTAAGATTACTAAACTCTACTTATCCTTGTTCAAACAAAGTAATGGATTGTACACACTGGTCAAACTCAATTCACCCCAACTCAGACTTCAGCATTCTCCCACAAGAATAACTGCTTGTCACTTTCTGTCAATGAAGCGTTTCCCAAAGGCAGATGTGTGCACAGCGAAAGAGTGCTGACGAGACAGGCCTGCACGGGGATCCCCGAATGATGCCTGCTGAGGTACGTGAAAACTAAAGGACATGCCCAAGACACTTCCACCCCAAATCAGCTTTCATTCTTTACTGAAAAGTTCAACAACTCATTGAGAGTTTAAAAAGTGAGTGTACTGGTGCTTCACTGACTAACCTGATATACTCCACTGACTGACCTTGAGATTCTGTTCTTAAGCTTCGATGACAGTCTGTGTTATATTTTGATGAATCACAGCCATGAAAAATTGTGATAGATGTGCATCAAGCAGTAAAATGCAGATGACAGATCAAAGGTAAGCATATAAAAAAGTTTATTAAAATACACCAGTTCAAAGATCATGAAGAAGAAGATTGTGGAGGGAAGTTGAGTCCATGAAAGAGCCTGAAATGTGATGGATTTCACCAAAACGGTGCAACAAAGATTGTGATGGACATAAAAAAAGAAGCACTGGAACTCATAGATAGGCACCCAGCAGCAGAACCATGTCTGTAACAATACATATGAAGGGAAATATGAGAAGGGCTTGGAAAGGATTGTGTGTTTTCTTTTTAAGTATATTGTTAGATTTTTAAACAACATAAAGGGTCAGTAGGGCTGTACGATATTGGATTGAATTTCTGAAGTCATTATCCCAAATATGATACTCATACAGATATTTTTTGAACTAATATGCTCTATTACTTCCCTGAAATTGATCTGTTTCTTATTCTGACATTTAATTTGTGTTCTTTCCAGATGTGAAACAAGATAAACATCTCATTCTAAAAAAACATCATGTTGGTGTCATAATGTAGACATTAACTGTAAATTTAGAGAAATATTACAGTACCTGAATACATTATGCTGATAATTCTGCCAATATAGGGAATATAAATGGCCGATACGTCAGCTGTAAATATCTGCAAAAATCTCAATATCAGTTGATATGGGTATCTAAATATTTGAGCAAATTCGGCCAATACATACATAGTTTATATCTATATAGTTTATTTAAGGTGAATTAATGTATGTATTAAGTGCAACAATGAAAAATGGATCTAAAGAAATCAATGTCAACCATGATGCTAGGTAAAAGGATCGCTCACATCATGTGTTTAATACTGTATGTTACGGCTAGATGGGAATTATCATTTCATGTGTTCTTTTATTTAAGGAACATTTTTCACCCACAACTGTTTTTAACTGGCAGAGAGTATTAGTCATTTGTATGTGCATGTTGACATTGTACAGCTATTAGTAAAAGTGCCAGTGTGACCTTGGCTCATGTGCATTACACCTAGAACTGACTGAGGTTAATTTTGTAGATCATTATTCAGCTGATAATAAAGGGCTATGATTTTTGGTCCAGATTATCCAGCCCTACTCCTGATTTGCAGGTCTGGTTTTGTTTGACATCTAGAAGAGAGGTGCACACTGTCTTGGGTCATCTGGTAACACGCTGATGGAGTCCTCAGCCTTTCCACACAACATGCAGAGCATTGTGTACTCCTGGAAAACACAAAGCACACTCGATAAACACACTGCAGGACCAGATCAGAGGTTTGAAACAGCCTAGACTCCAGTCTGAAAACTGACCTGATATTCATCAACGACACTGAAAGTGTATTCATGTCTGGCGATGACGTGGTCACAGTTTTTACAAACATCTGGAAAAAAAATGGACAATGGTGGATACGTTTACGGGAGTGTTATCCAGCTTGTTGTCTTAGTATCAGCACAAATGTACAGTCCTGCTCAGTATTATTGGCACCCCTTCATTATTTTCATTGCTTTAACCATATCTTCAGTAATAAATTGAAATGTACCAAATTTATGTCATCAGGATCTTTTAAGTGAAGGTCCAAAATACTTACACAAAAATATATTTTTACAAGTTTCATGTTGTAATTTCAAAGAGGGAACTGAAAAAAAGCCTGTGCAGCAATAACAGCACCCCTCTTTAGTATTGTGTTGCACACTCTTTGGCACTGATGACAGCCTCCAAATGTTTCTTGTAGCCATCTATAAGCTTCTTGCACTTCTCAGCTGGTATTTTCTCCCACTCTTCTTTTGCAAATTGTTCAAGCTATTTAACATTTGCAGGTTTCTTTTCCCCAATGGCAGATTTCAGCCAAACCAAAGATTTGAATTGAGAAACCGAATTGAGATCAGGACTCATTGCTGACCATTTTAAAACAAGACATTTTTTTCCTTTTCAACCATTCCTGTGTGCTTTTGGATATGTGCTTTGAGTCTTTGTCTTGCTGGAGGGCATACAATCTTCTCTCAAACCAAGTGTTCTTACACTGGGTTGGACATTTCACTCTAAAATGTCTTGAAATAATTCTCTGATTTCATGATTCCTGTGATACGGTCAAAGCCTCCTGTACCCAATGCAGCAAAGCAGCCCCAAACCATTATGGAACCTCCACCATGCTTAATTGTTGGTAGTGTGTTCTTTTCCTTGTAGGCTTCAAGTGGTTGCAATTAAAACTGCCTATTCTAAATATGACTGCATGATCATAGCTAATGAAGTACTGTATAATTTACAAACCTAAATATGAGAACGTAATGCAGAGCAAAGTTAGAGAGGTTTGTAAAGGAACTGTACTGTCATATTGTGTACTTAAACTTCATGGGTGCCAATAATGATGAGTAGGACTGTAAGTGACTCACGGTCGTATGTGACTATCTCCTCTCCGTCTTCATCCTCGGTTGATTTGTTGCTGATGAGCACAAAGTCCCTCTGATGACAGTTCACACAGCCAAGGTAGTTCATCAAGTAAGAGCCGTTCTCCAGACACGTGTTACCCTGAGCAGGTACGAATGAAAATAACACATATTTATCATGCTTTTTAAGTAACCCTGTGAGCCCCAGTTCTGTCTGCTGGGTCCTACTTTTGCAGAAAAATATTTTCATGTACCAATTCCTCATATACACATCATCAATAAATAAACTTGTGTTGATAGGCAGTCCACTAAGGCAGTGTCTCCCTCAATGCTTTACAAGCAGCTTTGACATCACACAAAAGCAACAGACTTGAGCCAAGTACCTTTAAGGACACATTCTTCTATTTGTACAACTACTACTCTAATCAAAGAAGAGGTTTGTTTTAATGCGTAATGAGGTCAGGTACTGGAACCAGTGTTTTCTCATACACCCTCACTCCTGCTGCAGCTGTGTGCGCACACTCCCACACATTCTGCTGTCAGTGAGCATCAAAAACGCAGTTATTGCAAAGTATCAAAACCATTGCAAAGTCTGTCTATGGCCTGATGCAGTCGTGCCGAAAATACCAACTTAAAGTATGTAAATTTGTCTGTATGATTGTAAAAGCTATTGTTTAGATCTCAGACCAGTGATTTGGGAAAATACAAGACAACGTAATTCAATGTCATTCACTACACAAAACACACAGCATGTCAGTCATGTCCTTAGCCAAATAAATCCCTATAGTTTTCTCTCTATCATCAAAAGATTACAGGTGGGATCATGAACCATCTTCCATATACTCCTGATCAGTTTATTTTGCTACCACCATGCCATAAACATATTTTCCTGGAAAGAAAACAGATTATTACAGGACCATAAGGAGAAGATCTACATCTGTTACATAGGGGGGAAACATCAGAGGAAAAGAGTGTGCAGTTTTTATCTCAGAAAAATAAATTCTATGAAGAGTATTCAGCTGAATAAGATTATGTTCAAATTTACAAAAGAGGCATGTGTACTCCTCAGATCAGTCCCATGTTAGTATTTTAATAGGTTCTTAATACTGGAAGCTTTAATGATTATATTATATGTCATTACATCATCAGGTGGCTGGAAAATAAACATATATCTGCTAGATTTTTTTCCACCAGCCATAGAAGCAGGTGATCAATTAAGTTTTTCCAGCCATGCACGAAGAGATAAAAATGTAAAGAATTAATATTTTTCATGATTTTAAACAGAGTTTATAAGCCTTATCCTTAGAGAACTACCTGAGATTAAAAAAAGGAAGAGGAGCTTTAGACATACTTTCACCCTACAAAAACTCCAGTGACTTGTCCAGGCTCGTTTCATGTTAGGTTCCTCAAGTCAGGGCTGCAGCTGGGAGACTGCCATTTTTACATCATTTTAAAAGTTGAGGTTATATTTTTATAACATCTGAACTGGATTAAAGGCAGAAAACACATCTAAAATGTAGGATGTAGCAAAAATGTGTGTATTTACACATTTCTGCACACTGGATTTAAAGAGGCATTATTTGAAGCTTAGTTTCGTCCCAACTGTTGTTGAATTACCACGCTTTTAAAGTGATCCACTTTAACTGAAGTATATGTCTGATAACTCATAACACAAGTAATGCCGAGTTGACACCGTCTCCGTGGCGACACAACTTACCCGGTCGGGATATTCCTTTTGCACACATCCGTTGCACATTTTTGGTTTTATAAATGTAGCTGTTTAAGAGGCCTGAACACACTTACAGACAGTAAATAACGCTAGCAAATATTATCTGACTCTTTCACACAGGGTAGCGGCCAGTGCATCTCAGTAAAAATGTACAAAAACCAAAACACAGTTTCTACAGGATATCCTCTATTGATGTGGAAGTCACGAACGACCACGTTCAAAAAGCTGACTCTTTGTGAACGACAAAAGCGGTTCCCTTTCAAGAGTCAGCTTATTTTTTCCCTATTTTTTCCCATGGTACACTGCAGCAGTGCATGGCGCCTTCTTAGTGGAGTATGTTCTCCCTACAATTTCTGAACAAGGGGAGACCTGATGCATTTGGGGAATGTTCTTGTTCCTGATTGCAGCAAAACTGTCTGAAATCAAACCGCATGCTTCAGATCTATCTATCTATCTATCTAGCTATCTAGCTATCTAGCTATCTAGCTATCTAGCTATCTATCTATCTATCTATCTATCTATCTATCTATCCATCCATCCATCCATCCAGCCAGCCAGCCAGCCAGCCAGCCAGCCAGCCAGCCAGCCAGGTTCGGATCTCGTTAATGAGCTTAGCCGAAAATGTAGAATCACGTAAAACACACGAAATTCCCATCATTCTCACCGAAGTCCACCCTCTGACTTCCGGTGTCATCTTTCGAGCGATTGGCTGTCATGTACTCTACGTAAATTGCGTTGCCAAAACATGGCGGTTGAAATGCTGTTGAGTCTTGTTGCCATGTGAAAAATCTGGTAAATACTAACTACTTTCGTCTCGTTTAAAGCATTCTGCCATCAACAATGTTTTACAAACCTAGTTTAGTGTATTTACTTTATACTGACGTATCTACTGTCGTCGTTGACTTAAAATACGTAAATTAGCATCTCTTACGTGCTACGAGGTTATCCTCAGGTGAACGCTGTGAGCTCTGACACTGGAACCACGTTGTGCTGCTGAGCAGCGTGATTACAGTTTTATTTTACTAATGTCTAACGTTAACCATATTTATGTACTAATATTCTCCAGTCTTTAATCAGTGATAGCAGTATATGGTGGTATTGAGCTTCAGGTGAGTGTATGTTTGTGTTTAATGTGACTCTGGTGGTCTTGTTCTCATCAGTGTTGTTTCTTTTTGTTCCACCCGAGCAGAGATGGAAAAAATTGAGATTCATATTAAGAGGGAGGATACAACCCCTACCAAGAAGAAGAAAACGATCAACAGGACTTTTTACTGTGCAGTTTGTCGCAGTACAATACGGAGACATGTAAGTGCCTCTGGTTTTCACGAAACATTGTGACAAGTTGTGTTATTCAACTTTGGATTTTATAGTTCCGATCTTATTCGCCTTTGCAGGAGGCTCTCAGCCATACACATGGTATACTCCACCACAGAGAACTGGAGGAAGCAGTGGGCAAGTGAGTAATGTCTTTCCAAAAAATGGGATTGCTGCCTGCCTATTCATTTGGCCTGATGCACAAAATAAGTCAGTTTTTTTAAACATACTGTATTTAATAACCAGATAGCTATCGCAAGGTTCTGAGACATTTACATTTCTTGGAAAGCATTTATGAAACACTATAAACGACTGATCACTTTTTATTTGTGTTAATGAGACATCTATGAAGTTGCTTACATTTTCTTTTATAATATTAAACTCTTTATATTTACTCTGTGATCTGGAAAAAACTTTTCTAGCTACAGTGATGTCTCCAAAATTGGTGTTCTCATTGAGGAAGGAGCAGCATAGCACAATGATTTAAAGGGATGTCACCAGAAAATTCAACACCATTTCAGCTGTGACACCACCTTTTTTCTCTTGTATTACACCGGACAAAATAAATCATGAATGACATATCAGTTAAAACATCCAAATGTGATTTGATTGTGTAGGGACTCTCAAAAATATATGAATATGATATAAAACATTTTTTTCAAGATTAAAGACTGTAGGAGGCTGCGGCACAGACTTTGGGAACCTTTGCTTTGGATCTTGAAATTAGTGATGCTGTCATGTGCTCATACTTGACATAAAATACCTTTTCTGTTAACAGGGCTATACTTCATACGTGCCAGGCGTGCAAAGAGCCACCCATGAGCTTAAATCAGTATGAACAGCACATCTCCACTCCTAAGCATCAAGCCAAGTATAAGAGCTTGACTGTCAGAAATCCAAAGCCCATCCCTCTGGAGAAGACAGTGGATAACGAGATGTTTAAAAGCATCATGGAGAGGAACAGGAAGCTGAAGGCACAGGAGTGAGAGATTTTGATCTTTGTGTCTAAATAATGATGTTAGATAATCCTATTAACTAATAAATGTCTTTCAATTAAACTGTGACCTTTATTGTCTTTTCCACTCCAGGAAGAAAGGGTTTAAAAAAGGAAGAAAAAAACAGAAGCAGGAAGCTGGTCACAGATGCACAGAGAGCATGCAAGCAGCGGGGAGCATCAACATAAGGGCACCAAAAGACATAAAGGTGGGAGTATCCAGAACTGTGAAAGACACAAAGATACTGAAACAGACTCTGAAAAACTGCCAAAAAGGAAGCAACACAAATATTTTCAAGGATATAGAGAATAAAGTGTCCAATTTTCAGGGACCTTCTCACCAAGGCGGCGCAATATTGCAGAATCCAGCACTGACTGCAAGCCAAACTTGGCATAAACCAAATTTCCGGGACCAGTTTACCCAATCAGTTCAGCAGATGAGATATAATCCCAACGTTTTTGTCCACAATCAGAGCAGTAAAAGTGGTAGCCTCCAACAAAGGGAATCAAAAAACACCCAGGAAGGAACTTCTTATGTGCCAGGACATCGGACACGGCCACCTAACAATCAGGATGGGTGTGACAGCAAGCAGTTCAGCAGTGGATCAGATTGTGATTTCACAAGCGATCACCTGCCTTACCCAGAAATGCTCATCTTTGGATCCAGTAAGAGAAGTGGAGCTTCTCAGTCAGGACAGGTCTGTTCAGAACCAGCTAAAGCTGCTCCAGAAAACAACACAGCTCCCATCAGGGATGTGGACATCAGTGCAATGCTGAAGCAAATCAGGAGAGCTCTGGGAGTAAGGGAGCCGTGTCGGGCAGATCGTGAAGCTCGCAAGCAGAGCAGTGAGACAGGCAACCGACCGCCTGATCCTAGCACCACGCAACAAGCCGGAGCTGAAAAGGAGCAGCCAGCAGGTAGCTCCCACAGGGACCAAATCCTGTCCTGCCCTGCATCTGCATCTGGTTCCAGTCCTCATACTTCCCATACGGTTCCTGCTAGGCCAAAGCAGGCAAGGAACATTGAGACAGAAGGATTGACTCGGAGCTCAGTGGTTTCAAGTGGCTCAAACGGAGCAGTTTACCACGGGGAGAGTGTGTCTCAGGCCGCGGGCCAGACCGCTACCTCTGAGCAAAATATCACCCGCAAAGTGCGAGTGGCCCACTATGCAACTAGCAATTTGCTGAATGTATCAGGGGCCCAGAAGGAGCAGAGCTGGACGGAGATGTATAAAGAAAAGAAGCTGGAGAGGACAAGGAGGAAGCCCAGGTAGGAGTCCTGTCATTTGCTCTTTTTGTCACAGGCTTAAAGAGGTCTGACATTTGTTTTCAGATTTATCTTTATTCTCTGTGTCCCCCCCTCCTGCACTGGCTGTGATTAGGTGATGAAAAATGTGCAGGTCAATACATCAGGACACCAAAGTGTCAGACTGGCGTGTGTCCATTAATTGAGACATTTTAGAAATGACTTTATATGCATATTTAGATGTGAGTTTATTTTCTTATAGCCAGTCATATAATTTAAAAACAGACCCATCCTATAAGATATATTGATTATGATTAATTATTGTTACTATTTCCAAATCTGAAGGAAGTACTCAACTCCTCTAATAAAAGTACTGTTACTTGGATGCAATTTTACAGAAGTGAAAGAAGAACTATCTTTTGAGATTAAAAAGTAAAACGTAAAGTACTTAAATGTCTCCAAGAACTGAGTTTTTCCAGTCCAATTTACTGTGTTATGCCAAAGTAACAACAGATATTGTGGGATAGGTCTACCAGTTATTTGTTTCTTCTAATGATGGATTGTGAGTTGGGAATAAAAGGAAACCCAAATTCAATCTCGTGTTTCATCAAAGCTAAAATAAATTTCCTTGAAACTGACATCAGGTTATGTTAGCATAATCATTTAGCTTTCAAATGTTACATTGGTCATTCATATTTGGTCATGGCTGACTGTACAACAATCAGTTTCTTAAAACATGTCAAAATAGCTTTGTCCAACGTTTGAGTTTATGTAATCTGATATTTGCATGATATTCTTTGACATTTGAAAGATCATTGACAACCAAGAAATTAAAAGAAAACAACAAAAAACAAGTTGATGTTGATAAAGGAACCTCAATGTCAAAGGCAGTTACATCAGACTGACGTTTTTTTGTAGGCCGAATTTGGAGGAGTGGCCTCGAAGACCTCAATCTTTAAACAGCCAAAGAGAAAGAAATTGCCTGGCATTAGTTAAGAGCTGCCTGACACTAACTAATATTCACCTACATACAGAAATGTTGGAAAAGACAACATGCCATTAGAACCTCTCTTATGTAGAGTTTCACTGTGCTCTTACAGGTTTGGGATTGAACTTGGACGCCAGACTGACAAAAGGGGCTCAACACGAACAGAAGACAGCGACTTGCCTCTGTCAGAAGGCTTCCACTGGGAGTCTGTCCCAGAAAGCCCCTCAGCTGCACACTTGTTAGCACCTCCTCCCCCGTCCCAGGGCCCGGCGGTTAATCCATCAGGAACACAGTTAAATGCACAAACGCAGGAGCCTGTGGAGCCTCCTGCAGCAGCACTGGACAATGACTGGACTGTTGAAGTCCCGACCCGCATTACTGTGAAAACCGAACCAAGCCAGCAGGATGATGATGGAGAGAACAGAAGTAATACCAGCAAGAGGAAATCTGACGTGCTGGAGGTGAGTCACGGGCTGTACTGTTAAGTGTGGGTCAAAGCTGAAATATAAAAGACAGTTATTTATTTTAATTGTTGGGATTTAATTTGAATTTATTCTTGCAGCATGGTGGTGATTCTGATGAGAAGTCAAGTAAAAAGAAGAAGAAGACAAAGCCCCCAAAAGGTAAGTTCAGTGTTTTGGTTTAAATTTGAATTGAATGATACATTTTATACTGACAAACACTTTGGATATTGCAGTTATACACATTAGGAGAGCTGGGCACACAACTGCTGATCTATTGTCTGTGTTACTTTTTCCAAAATTAAGAGACAGTTTGTTCATTTTAGAAGTGGTCCCGTTATAGGAAGTGATCTATCACTCCTGAGTGACAGTAACAAGACTAGAAAAAAATCTGTTGTTGCTGGCCTGTCCCATTTAAAACGCTTGAAAATGAAATGATTAACTTTTGTTCATGTTTAGTTGTTTTCCTATTCAGATTTGGTTCAAGTAAAATAATAGAAGAAAACTCAAAATCTTTCTGTTAAAATAACATCGTGCTCAAACCTCCTCCAAGGCAATTCCAACATTGTCGGGCAAGTTATTGTCAACAATTTGGAAAGCTGCCCTATCTCGCACTGTTAAGAATTTCTTCATAGAAGTCCTGGATCTGTATCCAGGTTCTGATACACACCAATATATAATCACTTCTTTATTGTGCCAACATTTTCTGAAAATTTCCTAACAATCTGTTGGAAAGTGGTTGAATTATTAGTGAAAAAGTGGAAAACTGTCCCACCACGCAATGTTAAAAAAATCTTCCAAAATTTTTCTTGCATCATCAGTTGGTTTTGAGTTGCATCCAAATCGATTCACTCTAATCACTTCTTTGGGACACAGCTCATGTTTTCTGAGAGTTTCATTAAAATTGGTATATAGCTTTTTGAGTTAACCTGTCAGCAAACAAACAAGCAGAGATACCAACAAATGCAGTTAAAAACATAACCTCCTTAGCAGAGGTAATATCGGAGGAATGACCTTAGTGATGTCATCAACAAATGCTTTTATTGTTTCTACTGAATATTTCTAGAACTGGTGGCACAGCATGCAGTGCTCGTGTCGGTCAGACCCTATCTGTGCTGAGTTTGCACGTTTTCTGGGTTCTCTCCGGGCCTCCTCTCAAGGGATGGGAATTGAAAACCAATTCCAGTTGAGAATCGTTAACAGCTCCATCAAAGAATCGATATCATTAATCTTTTTGCTTATCAGTTCCCTTATCAATTCCATTTAATTGACAGAGTTCAGAAGCATCAGAATTGTGGCTTAATTTTAATTACACCTACTGCTTTGCCTTAAGTGAGTGGAAACACCAGCAACTTGCAGAAGCAGTTATCTATACTGTGATGTGTGTTTGGAATTGTTGCCACTGAAAATCAGACCATTTGTCCACATGCAATATTTGCTGGAATCAATAAGGGAATCGTTAAAGAATTGGATCGATTAGCAGGATCAGTAACGGCATTGGTATTGATAAAATCTTATCAATTCCCATCCCTACTCCTCTCACAGACCAAAAGCATGCTCATAAATTAATGTTTGACTACAGAATTGCCCTTGTCCATCTCTCTTTGTAGCCCAGTGATTGGCTGGCGACCTGTTCAGGGTGTACCCTACCTGTCGCTCAATGTCAGCTGGGACAGGCTCCCGCTCTAGAACACCAAATATTATCAGTATTAACATGTTTTCTAATATATTTGAGTCAAGGTAGGTTTTGTTTGTGATGTTTTTTTAGTGCTTAAGTATCAAATTTATGAGAACAGTTTCCCCACAGTGTATTAGGATAAACTTTTGCCAGCGCAGGAAGTGTTACCTGGCTGGGTAACTTGGCATCGACTGCATTCAGGGGGTTCATTCTAAATAGTTGGTCAGTAAACTAGTCAGAAAACACACAAATCACCTGTAGCACAAGATGCCTTCTGTAGTCAAAGAAAAATTCTAATTAACATAAGTTAGAATAACTAACATGTTTTGCTCATTATTAAAAAAATTCAGACAGTACATAAAACACGTTCATTGCATCATAAAATAAAACAGATCTGTGACTTAAGAGAAACTTAAATAATGTAAAGAAAATATCCTCCCTCAGAGACAGTGTTATCCAAAAGTTCTGTCACAGTGCGAGATGATTGTTAATTTTCCTTTGTTTGTGTATTTAAAAGATCTTCAAAAGTTCTAAGTTTGATGTGTTTACTGGACTGTAAACACTTGGATGTCAATGAAGTTGCACTCACCTTGTTGATTTTTTCTATTATTGTTTACAAGTATAAGCTTTAAGTTGACCATCGTTCATCACTTGTCTCCCTCTGCTCTGCAGACCAGGACCAGATGGACCAGCTGCTGGCTGTCTCTCTGAGGGAGGAGGAGCTGAGCCAGACTCTACAAGATTTGGACAATTCTTTAATTCATGCTCGTAATGCCCTGCAAGCTGCTTATGCAGAGGTCCAAAGAATGCTGCTAATGAGACAACAGGTACCAAGTTTGATTAAAAATGTATCAACATTTTCATTCACACTGCATTTACTTTTAGCTCCAGCTATGCTGAGTAATCAGAGAACAAGTTGACTTCACTTCAGTGCATCAGTGGCACAGTCTGATAGATCACTTAGTAATCGGGAAGTTACTTAGCTCTGGGTGTCACACGGTGATGTGTCCATGGGCAAGAAACTTCACCCCAAGTTGCTCCCACTGCTGCTTCAGTGGTGTATAAATGGTATTGATACTTATTTTAACTCTTTTACAAGCTAAATGTGAAAAGGCTGAGGCTTGTAGCTTAATTAGTACTGCCAGTGGCTTTAATGAATATAGCAAACTTGTTATCTAGCCAACAGGAGACTAGTGGTACTGTTAAAGGAATACTCCGACGATTTTGGATCCACGCCCTTTCCCTATCATTGACAAAGTGAGACAAGCTCAAAAATACCTTTTTTGTGTCTCTGCGTCCAGTGGCTGGTTCCCAGCTGTTAGCTTCGTAGGTAGCTTAGCTCAATGGCTGGAGGTCAATAGGAGTCAGAGCCGGACTGACGAAAGTGGACAAAATACTCCTTACAGTGGTCCAGGGGATGGCGTATTAGCACATGAAGTAAATCCGATTGGTTCTAAAACATTTTAAAAGACGTGTTTTCTTTTCAACCCGTTAAAATAACGTTTTGATACACACAGACCTGCGCATGCGCAGTGCTCCGCGCAACAGCATTAGCAGCCGGAAGAAGGCGACCCTCGGACGTAACCGTGTTTATGTAGCCTCGCAACAGCTGCAAGAGCCACGATGGATGAGGAAGTTGAACGAGAGTTTACTGACACAGGCATGATGTTTTTCCTTTCACCAAAAAAGTCACTGGTTTACAAAACTCACCAGGCTTTGTAAACTGTGCGCCGGTATATCCTTCCGCGGAGCACTGCGCATGCGCAGGTCTGTGTGTATCAAAACGTTATTTTAACGGGTTGAAAAGAAAACACATCTTTTAAAATGTTTTAGAACCAATCGGATTTACTTCAGGTGCTAATACGCCATCCCCTGGACCACTGTAAGGAGTATTTTGTCCACTTTTGTCAGTCCGGCTCTGACTCCTGTTGACTTCCAGCCATTGAGCTAAGCTACCTACGAAGCTAACAGCTGGGAGCCAGCCACTGGACGCAGAGACACAAAAAAGGTATTTTTGAGCTTATCTCGCTTTGTCAATGATAGGGAAAGGGCGTGGGTCCAAAATCGTCGGAGTATTCCTTTAAGCCTATAATTCGTACCAGCTTGTATGACATATGCCAAACCTGTCTGAATAAGTGTTGATGACTTCATACATGCAGTTATCAGCTCTCTAATTCTAATCAGTATACAGTGTGTTTATGCTTAGCATTGAGAATAAGCATACAGTATTGGATTGCCCAGATTTGGTAGTAATGCAGGCTGTAAACTGGTTCATGTAATCTTTAATTATTAATTCTCTCTTCCTCTTTTAGTGTACTGCTGAGGTCAACAGTCTGAGAGCGAGACGCATTGAAATCCTGCAGGGGATGCAAGGTACAATATGATTATTGTTGATTTACTGACAAAAACCAACAATCACAAGCAACAAATAATTTGAGCTCATCTCTTTTCAGGGGTTTATTTGGGAGCATCTAATTCAGCAGAGAAAGCCACCACCTCCTCAGCCGGGCCAGCTGCCATTCAACAGAGACTCTCTCCCCTTTCCTCCGCTCCTGCTTTTTATACTGCATCCAGTCAGCCTCCACTCAGTACTGCACCAGCCTCATCCATCAGCCAACCTCAGACAACTGCTCTTGCCAGGCAGATAAAGAAAGAAAAGTGTGAACTATCCACAGATAAACCTCCTGTCAACCAACCTGTGCAGCTGTTTCCCCCAGCTCTGCTTCCTTCGCTGCTTCTCTCACCACACTCAGCCGCTCCTCCGTCTCCTGTTAACCCCCTGGTACATGCCATAGGAGGGAATTCTACACTGGCTAATTCTGGCCCTGAGTCCTCTGCCAGACTGTCTGGACATGCGGTGAAAGGGGGAACAAATGACCAGGTGCAGTCAGGAGAGGCGGAGGATCCAGACAGTGATGTGCCAACAGCAGGAAATGCATTGAAAGCTGAACATCTCAGTGATGACAAAGGGAGCGAGAGTGACAGCTCTGTTGAGATGATGGAAACCTCAAACGTGGTCATCAATATTGATGAATCAGACACTGAGGAGCCCTGCTCCCAAAAAGAGCCTCCTCAGAAGTCCGTCAGGGTGGAGTTCAGCTCTGCGGGCACACAAGCCAAACAGAAAGGAAACACCGAGAGGTGAGGCTGCTGTGCAACATATAATGGAATAGAAAACTAAATATAATCTGACCTGAAAATGTCTTTTTTCTTGCCTTCTCAGTGAGGTTGGGACAGCAGTTAAAGACAGCAGCACTCATCCAGGTGAGTCGTGTGTCTCCTGCCGTTATTACCTCCGCCAAGGAGGTTATGTTTTCGGGAGAGTTTGTTTGTCCGTCCGTCTGCCTGTCTGCCTGTCTGCCTGTCTGTGAACAAAATAACTCAAAAAGTAATGGATGGAGTTTTAGGAAATATTCAGCATGGGAAAAGGAAGAACTGATTCGATTTTGGTGTTGATCCGGATCAGCATCTGGCCGCCATGGCGAAAAATGTGATTTCTGTGAATAACTACCGAACTAAAATAGGTATCATTATGAATCCAATTGCTGATGGTATGTTTTCATGGTCAAGGAATCTAAATATTTAGATGAAATAAAGGTAGGACTAATATTTATGGTCAAAATCACAATATGGCTGAGGACTGCAGCGCTGGCGGAGGTCTGCGCTCTCCGAGTGCTTTTCTAGTTTCTTACATGTGTTGAAGATTGTGTTCACTTAAAGGGACCAATTGTCAGGTAAAGCTAAAAGAACTACTAGACTTATTTGGGATGCAGAATATTATCAGAACAGTTTCAGTATTGGCACAGACCTCCTCTTGTGATTAAAACTTTACAAGAAGTAGGTTTTGTCGACATGTAAGAAGACTACACGCTGTCGGCTAACAGGTCTTTTACAGCTGGATGAGCGCTAACTCTTTCTTAATAATCCAGCCAATGGTTGCAACAATGGAAATCCCGGTCAGAACATTCTACCACTGCTTCTGTTCACACAGCCATACACATCTGTTTTACTGAAAGGGGTGTGTTTGGTGATGGGAAAAAGCAAAGGGTTTTTTTATTTTCTACTCTGACATCCTGTGGCACAACAAGATATTTTTCTTTTTTCACCCTTTTCTATTTAAACTGCAGCTATCTCTGTATGTCTACACCGTCTTTTGCCTCCAGTATGCATGCACAACTGCCGTGATGTAGCTGTGGCTTCAATAACTACTACTACTATAATTACTGTTTTTTACCCCAGAGCCTGAGGTGTTGGATGAGGAGCTCTACTTGGGAGCTTTTGTAAATCACAATGGCCCGGTCCACGGGCTCCAAGTGCACGAAGGCCGACTGTACACATGTTCAGGAGACAACACAGCACGAGCCTACTGTCTGAAGGTGCTTTCTTAAAATTAAATTACAACTTGAGCGATTCTCATCAAACTTTACAAATGCTAAAAGGGTCAAATCAAGTCAATGGTTTCGTGGTCATCCTTTACTTGTGAATATCAACTTGTGAAGCCAGATATCAGGAGTACCCCATGATCAAACAACACGTCTTTGCTTCTGAATGTAGTATCAAGACAATGCTTTAAGAGATTTCTGTGTATTTGTAGATTTTGAAATTCATGGGTCAAATGTTACAGGGCAATATGCTGACTGATTGTTCAGTGTCAGCGAGCCATTATTACACAGTGTTTTCCTGTACAACTATGAAATTAAGCATTTCTCTGAGTTTAAAAGTTGTTAGATTTATTTAAGCTATTAGATGTACTCAACAACAAAAGCTTAACATAGGTTTTTTCTCAGTAAAACGTCTTATCTTACCATAGAAGTCTTTTTGTGTTTCATATAATCCACACAGTCGCTGACATATTAAGTTACGCTAATGTATTTCTGATATACATTTATCTTTCAGAGCAGAGAAAGCCAGGCGGTCTTCGAGGGTCACACAAGCAAAATCAACTGTCTGCTGGTGGCATCCTTCACAAACATGCCAGCACGCCTCTTCACAGGATCCAGTGACCAGACGATCCGTTGTCACAGCACAAAGGTAAAAGAAAATCACATTTTGACAAGACCTTTTTATAGAAAATGGAAATCTTCATTCACTGTTTCTATGTTTGATTTGCACATGACAAGCAAACCCAAACCCAGCTGAAGTTTTCTTTGAACTGAGAGAGTCATGCATTAGTGTTTACACATTGCTTGAAAGAGGCCATATAGTGCTTTTTAAAGTTTCAGATGTCATTTAGTGGGTTACTTTTGTCTCTTTCATGTTATAAAACACTTCAGTGCACAAGAAAACTGTCAGCCTTATAGGGACTTCTCCCCCTCTACCTGTTAAAAGCACCAGTAGCTGCCTAAAATGGCCAATGGTACCATTATAATATTCAATCATTGTGTCAGCAGTTCAAGCCAATTGACAGAGGGTGACATTCCCGGTGCAGAGAATGATCATATGAAGAAGGTGGAGCTGTTGTAGAGGCTGAGCAGTGCTTAACCAATCAATTACACTACAAAGTAAGACGGCCAACTAATCAAAACTTAAACCCAATTAATATTGCCCTTTCAAGCCGTAATAATTACATCCCTGTGATAGTTTTCCTCCACTGTAAATGTCCTGAAGAAAGGTAAGAGAGCTGCCATATTAGGGGCTGTTTACACAAGGCCTAAAACGATAAAATCCGGTAAGTTTTCATTGCGTTTCGGCCTCCAGTTTCATGGGAATGGTATCTGGATTTATTAAATCCGCGGACTTTTGAAAACAGGCTCCAGAGTGGAGAGTTTTCAGTATGCTTTCCATGCAGCTCCGTGTAAACCCAGATCAGAGCGTTTCAGGGTGAAACGCTGACGTCACCGCATGCGCAGTACTCTTTCACATGAAGGCTGTGCACGCATACCAGAAACAACAACAGCTTCAGCCGTCTACAGAGTAATGTGTGAGCTGCTTACTGTGCTCTGATTGTTATCCGAACAAAACTAGCCAGACAGATTTGTTGTCCAAACTGATGTGTTGTTTAGAAAAGAAACTCTTGCGTCTTTGTGCGTCCACTCGCCATTGTTGTTTGTGAAAAGTTTTTCTTCTTCGTACGTGTATTGTAGCAGCGCTGCCCCCTGCAAACCTACACTGCCAACTACTGAACCGGCATGCACACTGCAGTGTGTCTGTCCGAAGGTTGATCGACTTGAATACGCAAAGAAAAAAGTCTGCGTTTTTAAGTCAGAGAGTGTTCGTGTAAACGTAGCCTTAGACAGAGGAAGGCATGAGGACTCAGCAGGAGACAGGAGCGCTGCGAGTGAGCGTCTCTTTGTGTCTATGTATCAAGATGTCAGTGTAAAGAGCCTCATTTCTGTCCTATTGCATAAAGACTCTGTGAATTGGGCTTTAGAGGGAGAGGGTAAAGAGGTGAATCAGGGATACTCAGTATGTTAAAACTATCAGGTTTTGTGAGCATTAGTGACCATTAACTTACTCTAGAAGGGACAAAATCAAATACATGAACCTTTTAAGGCGAACTATGACCTCTTTAACATCTTATCTGATAACTAGAGGACAGCTAGCTCGAGTGCAATGGTTTATTTTTGCATCTAATTTATGTGATATCCACTAGCTGTCACAAAGGTAGCAGCTTCTCTTCCTGGAGTCCATACAGTCAGTGCAGTGAGAGTGCTGTGCTCCAAGGCTCCGGGGCTGCAGCTGGATGCCTCTCAATTAATGTCTGTGTTTTCCTCCTTAAGACCACCAAGTGCCTGGAGCAGATCACTCTACCAGACCGAGTGTTGTGTCTTCATGTTGCCTGGAACATTCTGTTTGCTGGACTCGCTAATGGATCTGTGGCCACTTATGACTTAAAGGTAAATAAAATGGTCTTTTGATGGGTGGATAAATGCTTTGATTTGACACATGATGTAACTGTATAATCATAATAACTTGGATTGTTTCAGATTGTGCCCCATTTGATTTGTAAGCATGCACTTTATAATAAAGTGTTAATGTTGAAAGTGTTTAACCCGTCCTCTTTGATTCCTGCCATCAGACTCTGAAGGAGCTGGATGTGTTTGATTGTCATGGTCCACGCGGCATTAGCTGCCTCGGCACGGCTCAGGAAGGTGCCCGCCGGGTGCTGCTGGTCGGCTCCTATGACAGCACCATCAGTGTTCGAGATGCAAAGAGCGGCCTGCTGCTGCGTTCACTGGAGGGTCACACCAAAACTGTGCTCTGTATGAAGGTGAGGAGGTTTCAAATGTCAACCTCTGAGCACTATGGATGATGAACTTTGAACATTTTTATTTAACCGGAAATGAAGAGGGTTTTTTTTGTTTGTTTAAATACAAATTTGCAAAATACTCTGTGAGATCAGCCAAGAAGAAAAGTTTTCCACCAGGCCTAAAGCTTCAGTATCTCTGACACAATTAACCAGAATTTTACCTTTTGTCTGTTTTTGATATGATCGTTTCTTGTGATGTGCCATGAGCATCAATGTGGCTATTATATTCTGCTGTTTTTAGCCTTAAGCTAAACTCAGTCAGATAGCCACCACATCACCTTCCACTGGATGTGTAATGAGCTTTTTGAGCATATTAGGCTACATATAGAATGCCAAACCCATATTTCCAATTATTTTGACGAGAGTAACTTAACCCTTTCATGCATGGTGTTCACATAAGTAGGCAGATATTTGGAACAAATGTTATACCCTTTACGTTGCAGTACTATGTCCAACTACCAGTTGGTGAACTCCCAAACCCTTGACTCAAGTCTAATATAAATATTATCTTTGCCCTTTTTTTTAACCATATAGAGATACTGCATCCAAATTACATAACAGCCAACAAAGGGCAAATTTGTCAGTTGGCATTTAGATTTCACATAATTTTGTTATTCTTTATTTTAAACTTTGGTGTAATTCACCATTGAATAGTTGGATTAAACAGAAATAACACATATCCTTCAGATTTTGCTTTTTCTTTTAGTTACTCTTAATAAATGTTTGTAGGAGACGTGTTTGTGGATCTTTATTAAGTTCCAGTAATTGACTATTTTGATGCACGGTGAAGTGGACTGATGTAACACTACTTCAGAATATAAAATTGAAAAAAATGACCATAAATTTTAACTTGTTTGCAGCAAAAAGAAGTATTGACAAAATGACATGACAGGGTTAAAAATAATGCGATAATAGTGTAATGCCTTACATTTCAAATACAGTAATGTTATAATGTTACTGATTTACTTTGAAATTACAACAAAAAGTTATAAATAATAACACCAAAAAGAAATTTAAAATTTGACTTCTTAGATTCCTTCTTGTTTCCAGGTCATCAATCAGGTATTCATACAGCCTTACTAATAAGTGTTCAAAAACAAATCAGTAAACCCCAAATGAATGTGCGCTATGAAGTGATCCTGCTATGCCCCACTTGGCTATGTGTTTCAAATCAGAATTAAAATGTGTTTTTACCTGTAGAAAAAACAAACATTCAAATACAAGATAGTTTAGATAGTTAACAAGAGAGTTGTTTTTTGTCCTTTAGCTCTTGTGCTCTGCCTTCCATGTGGTACAAATAACGTTATTATTATTACGTTAGTTGAATACAAGAACTCTTACAAATAAGCGATATCTGTTACATATGGTGAAAAAAATCTTAAGTTGTCGTCAATAGGAGTTAAAATGAAAAAATTGGGTTGAAAAGGTCCGTAATTTAATATGCACTTGTGACTTTTTAGACAACAAAATTTTGTTTCCACAAAATGTACAACTTGAAAATCTGATGTACATAGATTTACAATATTAAGACCAGCTGAAAAAAACAAGAAGTTGCATTTTGTAGTGTTGGATCTTAAGAAGGTTCTAAGTTGAGCTTTAAAATGCAAAAAGAAGAAATTGGAATAAGAAACAAAAAAAATTGGGCATGCAATTTATTGAAAACACAAAACCGTGTTTTTGTCAGCTGTCTGTTTAACTGGTGTTTTAAATAAATTGCTTACTGAATTTAATTTTCCATTTCTTCTTTTTAAAAACTCTACGTATGTTTTAGGTCCAACAGTGCAGTGTTTTTTTTTTTTTATAAACAATCAAAATGAGTCTGGCATGTTTGCCAGGTAATTCCAAAATGTTTCAAACCTGTAAATGTTAATAATCTTGTTTTTTGTAAATATTTTGATTTAGTTTTGCTTGTGTTACAGTTAATTCAGCTGTTGTCCTCTGTTGTTTTCAGGTGGTCAATGATCTGGTCTTCAGTGGCTCCAGTGACACTTCAGTTCATGCCCACAACATCCATGTAAGAATGAAAGATTCATGACTTTGAATATTCTTTAACTGACTTGTATCATGGTCCCTGTTGCACTTCTGACTTCAGTGACCAACAAAAAGAAAGTTCATATTAATGATTCAAGATCTAAAACTATTTTTGTTGTAATATTTGTTTTCTTTTAATTTGGTCCATCTGTCTGTGTTTGCAGACGGGTGAGTTGATCCGGATTTATAAGGGTCACGGACATGCAGTCACATCTATTGTCATCTTGGGCAAAGTGATGGTAACAGCCTGTCTGGATAAACTGGTGCGGGTTTATGAGCTGCAGGTAAAGAATTTAAAACATAAACACTTCGCTGTAAATCTTCTCTGTAGAAGTGGCGACAGCTAGATTGAAGACAGTCTGAATGACATGTCATAATCTCAATTTTAGTCAACACAGTTCATATTTGTGATTAAACAGTGAAAACGTAACCTGACATGCCAGATGGCCAGTTCCATCTTGAAAATATTTCACTAATCTATCTGGGGAGGAGGCCTGCGAGAATGTTTTCAGGGGCAGAACATTTAAATACAACAGCAGCTTGTGATTGGAAGTTCTTTTGGCTCAAAACACTCATCACGGACCAATCCATATCAAGCAGCACTGCTATGACGTAGCATATATAGTGGCTAATCGTAGCGGCTAACGGTTAGCCATTAGCTGCTACGGCTAATGGCTGACAAGGGCAAACAACAGTAAATGGCCGTTAGCCGTAGCAGCTAACTGTTGTTTGTTGCTACGGCTAATGGCCAACTGTTGTTTGCCCTTGTTAGCGGTTAGCCGATAGCTTAACTACCTTGACTCTATCGTTGCACATTAAATTATACCACACAGATGTATCATTTAACACTTATATGGGACATAAACCTTGTCAAAGACAATCCATACGAAGTAAACTTGTGAGGAGAGCACAAGTACACCAAGTATAACAGTAATCATGATAGCTAACTGACATTAGCCTCCACTATTTGTACAACAGGAAGTGACTTCACTTCCTGTTAAGCCACTTCCTGCTCCTGCCTCTCTTCCCTGATTGGGCTGTTAAGCATTTAGCCGAGTGAAACTGTTGGACAGTGGAGGCTGGCAAAACGGAGATGCTTGATTTCAGAATCAGGCATGTCCGTCTGCTCTGCAAGGCTAGTGAAAACAAGCTTTTTACCTAAACTAGCTCGGATACAAACACGATGAAATGAAATATTGGCTTCAGGCACTCTTTGATAACATATTCAATAAATCTATCCCAGAGGTTCAGTTTTAAAGTACAATGTTTCAACTTACCTTGGTCCTTTTTTTTCGTTTTAAAGTGAAATATGTCATCTTACCTTGGTCCTTTTTTTCAGTCTCATGACCGTCTGCAGGTGTACGGGGGTCACAGTGACATGGTGATGTGCATGGCTATTCATAAGAGTGTGGTAGGTTGGACTAAAACTGGCCCAGACCTTTTCTTTTCTTCATACATGACAGAGACTCAGTTTTACTTATGTTTTTTCACTTTTGTTGATTCCACACAGATCTACACTGGCTGTTATGATGGCAGTGTTCAAGCTGTGAAGCTCAACTTAATGAAGAACTATCGCTGCTGGGTAAGGACTTGGGTGCATTAAGAAAGCAAGCCTGAAATTTCCTGACATTTTTAATGGACCGGTGAGGGAGGGAAAAATTCTACAGGACTAGCTGGGAAAAAAAAAGTTTGTGGAAAAAATGTGTGTTTGCTTTCACACATGCTCCCATCTTAGTGGACTTCAGGCAAGGGATTTAGTGCATGTGTGAACAGGGTCTGAGGTTTCTGTCAAGGTAGATTTACATTTTTAATTGAAACTGTCAGGTTCATTATAAATGATACGATTTTCCTCTTCATAAAGGTTGTTAAAGATTGATATTTTCTTTTAATATTTTAATGTTTACATCAGTCTTTTCACAACATTTAGTGGCAGAATTGTTCCCTCATCTTCGGCATGGCGGAGCATCTTGTGCAGCACCTTGTTCAAGATCACACCAACCCAAATCTACAGACGGCGAAATGTCGCTGGAGAGGCTGCAGCAGCTTTTTTGCCACACAGCAGAAGATCATACAGGTACTGCACTGAAACTCTCTTGTTCATAAAGGTCTCTGCACATTGAGTGTACCTGAGCAAAAAAATAAAATCAACCAGCCAAACATAATAAATAAAATATGAGTTTGATGAATGATACCCCGAAAAACTGATTCAGTATGTGAGACCAAAACTCGTATTTCTGTTTAACTGATATCTTTGTTCACAGAACTGAGAGCCTCAGACAGGGATCTAAGTTGACACCCACTATTTGCCAAATGCAGGGATAATTTTAATTTGGTTGTAGAGGTCATATGCCTTTTTAATATGCCTCTTAGTGTGTTGGAACATGTCTTCCTCACGTGATAGAGCACCCAGAGAACAAAACAAAAGGTCCAAGGCTTTAAGAAGTCTCCTTCTCCCTCTTTTATGGGCATTAGTGGTGAAAAACATGCACCAGCAGTCATGAAAAGTGTATGTTTGAGCCTGATTTAAGTATCTGTTTTATAAATAAATGAGATCAGGCACAAATGGAGGCTTTCATGTGTTGCTTGTTATTATTATTGATGCATGCAAATGTAAAATATTTTTTTTAAAGTTATCTTAGATAGCAAAGTCAGAAAATCAGTGGTTCAATCTATTCCCAGAAATTTAAATTTTCTCATCTAACATGGTGTCTAAGGTAAATCTCAAGACAGAGTTAAATTAGCAAAGTTAAATCTGCCTGTAAAAATATTGCTCTAATAATTTTAGAAAATGGACCTGCTTTCATTTTACAAAAAGATAAATGTACAACTGAATGAGACAACAGAATAAAATATTGTAAAATTAAAAAAATCTGACAACAATAAAAGTAGCCACACAGTGGAAGCCAACTTTAAAATGATTGTTTTGAAATTACTCAGAGGTACAGTTCTTTGAGGTTTTAATGTTTGTTTTTCAACATGAAATTTGAATGGAGTTTTTTGTCAAATCAGATAGCAAAATAATTGTATGTGACAACTTTTATTTTGTCCATTTAACCATTGGTCTGCAGTGTCTCTTGCTTTCACGTATAATGTTTTTTGGGCCTTGTCAGTTTCAGATTTAACAGAGCCTGCTGTAATTAAAAGCCTGCAGGAAGATTTTAACAACCATATATGCTATTGTTGGCAAAACAATATAAGATAAGCTTGTTGGAAAAAAAAAGCTATGTGTTATTATTTCTAGATTCTGAACAAATCAGGGCCCAATACTGAACCTTGTGGAACTCCCTGAGACAAAACTCAGTATATTTTGTATTAATAGGTTATAATGACATTATGTCTCAGTGTTGTTGTCGGTCAAAAACATTTTGGGCAATAATTTTCTGCAACAGACATGACTTTTGCAGATTGGCTTGAAAATGTAAATTTTCCATACCTGACCACTGATTAAGTACAAGTTAAGAGCATTTTTTTTATAAAGCCGGTTGTTTTTTGTATCTTTTGTACAGGAGCTTCCTGCACACATGAAGAACCACGTGGAGAAGGACAGTAAAGTTCAGCCATGACACAAACAACACAGCAAATAAGATAAAGGGTTTGAAATGTGACAATGCATCTGGAGCTTTTTGTTTTCTCAACCCCGAGTTTAAGTTACATTCTTTGTTAATTTTTGAAGGAGCCACAGATTCATTAAGGGGACAAGTCTCATGTTGAGCTCTGAAAATGTCTCCTGATGAGACAAATCACCGAACTCTGGATAAGTTTTGCATTTATCGTTATCATAAAATTGATAAGATAATTGATTTTATTTGATGAGAGTGTCTTCAGTTAAGTTGTTTGCTCTACTTTTAGAGTAAAATAATTAAGTTCTGAATGTGTATTTGTATCTGCCGGCTGTCATACTCCTTACTCATTAAATGGCTTTTCTATTAACATCCTACAGCACCATGCACAGCCTCTTTTGGATATAAGCAGCTGATTGTCCAGAACAGGTTACTTGGTTTTGTTGAGGGTCTGCCCTGATGTCACAGTTTGCCCACCAGACTCACAGCTCTGACTGCTGAGAGGCAGAAAGCAGCAAAGACTGGTGTGTAGTAACAACCACACTTACTGTCCCTATGTAGACCATTTCATGAGCATTTTTTCAAAATTAGGATTCTTGACTTTCCTATCAATAAACCATTTATCCATACATCCACCTCTATCGAGACTACATGATTTTACAGGTGTTCAAAATCAGTTTAGCTTAGGCCCACTGAGAGCGTCTTTGAACATTAGCAAACTTGATTTTAACATCTGTTACAGTGTCTATGCCTCTTATTGATTTTAATGTGAGTACTCTCGGTACAAATCCAAAATTTAAATGATGTTTCACCGTTATTGAAAGAATTTTGTTATATATTGAAGATATTTACTTTCTGAAAATATATGTTGAAATAATAGTTTTAGTATTTGGCCAGATAGAAATAGTGTTAATTGACTTATCACATGTTTGCTGTGATTGATACCTCTGGGCAGAGCCTAACTATTTGCTTAGACTGGACATATTAATCTGTCTTTGCAGAGTTATGCACAATAATTAAACGGATGATTCAGTATTTTTGAAGTTGGGCTTGACAATAATCGATGAAGTGTTTGGGTTCAACTTTAAAGGGACTGTGGGGAGTTTCTAAGTAATTGCAAAAAAGTCTCACTTTTAGATATATGCCTGATCGAAATACACACTTTAAGATGAGTTTTATAGCATCAAAATAGGTTATCTATAAATGCTATTCCTTAGCCTTCCAGTCGGGTTGGACAGGGCTGGACTGGCCTGGATACTCAACTTTGGGAACAAGACAATTAAAAATAGAGTAAATTTATATTATTCGGACACGTCATAGAGCACCGGGCTGTAAGAAGCGATGTATAGCCGGCTACAAAACTACGATTCTAAGTTTTCCAAAAATTGCTTGTTGTCACACATCAAAAACTACCGCTATGTAACTAGAAAGAGATACATTACCTTGTCGCTTTGCATCCTGTAAGTTGTTGTAAAAACTAGTTGTAAAGCAATACAGATTTCTGAGGAAGGTCCGGACTACAACACAAAAAACACACGCTTTAGTTTGGGTCACGTCTTTTGGTGCGTTCCAGTTGTAGTCAGAAGTAGGAATTTCCGAGTTCCGAGTAGGAAACTGCAGCTGGACTGTTCCCCGAAGTCTGAATTTCCTACTGGGAACTGGGTGAAATCTCACCACCCCCGAGTTGACAATCGAAGATGGATGCCCCCAGTGTGAACAGTTATTTAGCTGATAGATCAGCTGTATACTTAGTATTGTTAGACTTATATTTACAAAAATGCTGCCATAGTGATAATCACATTCTTTATGTGATATTTGTGAACAACAGCGCAGGGCGTGCTAACAAAAGCTAGCAATAGCCTTGTAGAACGGCATGTTTTTTTCAGACTTCAACTGGAACGCTGATAAATCGGAGATGATGTCACTCCCAGTTCCGAGGAACGCAGCATTACGACAGTCACCGCGCGTGCTGCAGATCTGCTGTCTTGCTTGATGCAACAGCAGCAGAGGAAAATTTATACTGGACTAAATGAGTGATTTTGACTCAAGTGAAGATGACGTTTCTTGTACTGTGAGCCCGAGTTTACAGAAGAATAAGTTTGTTCAGAATGAGATTCAAAAGGAAGAATCAATGCACACAGGCAGAAGAACATAACACAACCATGAGTGTTTTTAGTGTTCTTTTATAAAGACAAAAAGGTATGGTTACATGTTTCAACGTTACTCTGCCGTCTTCTTCAGAAACTGTCATCCTGACAGCTGTGACGTGTCTTTTTATCAGCTGTTTCCGGGAGTAGCCGGCGGGACAGATTGATCACGTGATCTGTAGGCTGTAAAGTCCAAGTCGACTGGTCGACTAATTGGTCGATGCGTGCTCACTCGACCAAAATTCTGATTGGTCAACCAAATATGTAAATTTATTTTTTTCCCCTGCAGTTCATTTCATCAGGAGAAACGTATCAAGTGAAATGGGGGTACTTTCTGAGCACCCCCATCATGCCTCAGAACACCATTTTAATGTATTTATCGTTCATTTCAATATTTTTATTTAAGAACATTTCAATATTCTAGTCTAATAATCGTGTATTTGTTTTATAACTGCATGCGCTCTGCCCACTGCAACAGCGGCATCCCTCACCCAGTCCGCGCTGGATTTTATGCCTCATATTAACACCCAAATGCAAAAACGACATCACAGAACGAATGACAGTTTTATTTCTTAGGATATGAGGTCCATTGGTGTCGTGGAAGGCCAAGAAAAACATTGAAACCTGGATATTCAGTGCCAGCGCGCCAGACAATTACGCACGCGTTCACGGCAGAATACGAGGGAGTAAAAAGGAGAAAGTTTCCTAGTTAATAGATAAAGATAACAGATGTGTATGTCTCTTCGAATGGAGTCCTATATGAGAGTGACTGCCCATTTCATTGATGAAGACTGGAAAGCAAAGAGTCTTGTGTTGAGAGAGAAAATAGAAGAGGCGCACACAGGGGAAAAACATCGCTGGGCGATTATAAGTTGCCGATGCCTTCAAAGTTCCAGCAGGAAAAGTGTCTGTTGTAGTGAACAACGTGGTTAATATGAAACTCTGTGTGGAAACACTAAAAGAGTCCCATGAATATTCAGGGTCCAATGTTTTTCTGGATATTCAGTGCCAGCGGGCCTCACAATTACGCATGCACTAACGGCAAAATGCGAGGGAGAAAAAAATAGAAAGCTTCCTAGTTAATAGATAAAGATAACAGATGTGTATGTCTCTTTGAATGTAGTCCTATATGAAAGTGACTGTCCATTTCATTGATGAAGACTGGAAAGCAAAGAGTCTTGTGTTGAGAGAAAGAAAGGAGGGAAAGAGGCGCACACAGGGGAGAAACACGGGGGAGCGGGGGGTCGATTGGTCGATTTTTGGTCGACAATAGCTGTGTTTTAGTCGACCAACAATTTCTTTGGTTGATTATAGCCCTGGTGATCTGTCCCGCCGGCTACGTCCCCCGTTGCCTGGCGGCCTCTGGAGAAGTGAATCCCAGGTGTGTGAGAGCTGGAAGGCTCCTTCATCCCTGTTGATGGTGTCCGTGCCCCGTTTCCTGATCTCTATAGACTCCTTTATCCATCTCTTGTATTTGTTGCTTTCTGATCCGATTAAAGTTGATTTGTCCCAGTCCATTATGTGGTTTTCTCGTTTGCAGTGGTCTGACATTGCTGATTTTAAGTTTTCCTGGTTTGCCTTTTCTTTTTCTCCCCGGGTGAGATGTGTTGCTGTTTGTTTTTCGCACTCCTTTTGATGCTCTTTGTTTCTTGTGTTGAATGATCTCCCTGTCTCCCCAATGTATGATTTATTGCATGTTTTGCATGGTATGTTGTAGATGACATTGCATTTATTGTCTGGGTGTATCCTGTCCTTGGGGTGTACGAGTAGCTGTCTGAGTTTTGTGTGAGGTTTGCAATAAATCATACATTGGGGAGACGGGGAGATCATTCAACACAAGAAGAAAAGAGCATCAAAAGGAGTGTACTTATGTTCTAAGAAGACAAGATGAACTTAATCAGTAACACAACCATGAGCTATATCATAAAATAATACCCAACACAAGGAAAGATAAAGCACTCCGAAACTTTAAGCCCGATCATACATTCAGCCCAATACAGCTTGTGGCTCCTTTTAGTGCGAAACTCAGACAATTGTGCAAAATAACTGTTTCTGCTAGCAGCAGTGTACCTTTCTTATTCTCCTTAATGGTGCAGTGCTGCTTTGAGTCCTTTCAGTCACTTCACTGATTATTGTGTAACACCTTATACGATCCATCTTAAAAACACTTAACTTTCCCTTTGAAACAATACAACTTGTTGTCATAAGATGCCCCACCGTTTTACATAAATGTTTTTTCAAGAATAACTGTTTTCTTTCATGTTACAATTCCATTTCAAGTAATTGTGGGGCCGCTTTTTTATTGTTATATGCCCTTAAGTGTATTTTACATTAAATCTCCATGTGACAAAGTTCTTTACATTAGACATAAAAAAGCAGTAAAGAGCATAGACAGAAGAAATGCATGAACATTAAAAACATGCTGGGGAATTATCATAAGATGCACTGGTCAACCAATCACAGCAGACCAGTCCCACATGGAGAAGAAATGGGGCCTTTAAGCTTGAGTGTATAACTTTGATGAGACTGCAGTGGAAGCAGTTTTATTCCCCCCATCGCTTCCACAGCTGTGCATCAAGCCACTGCTCTTCCCCCACAGCCAATCCACTGTGTTTATCTCCCTTTTGGCTGCTATTAGCATTATGCTAATATATGTATTGCTGCCACAAACCACATGACCTGTACCGTTGAAAACACAACTGAAGCTCATATAGATATAACAAGTACATATTCCTCAGTAGGAGATCCGATAAGAGCACTGTCCCCAAACTTAAGTCCTGATTGGCTTAGATTGGATCAGATTTTCTGAAGACTGCATCACAAGGAGGGGGCACAGATGTCTAATGATCCCTCATGTGGCTTTAGGAATAAGATATTGACAGGTAGTCATGTTTTTTGGCTGGTGACACAAACATTAAATTGAATACTGCAGCTTTAAAGTGACAGGAGCTCTAACAAAGAGCATCTCGGGCAGACTGAGAATGCAGGTGGATCAGGGACACCCAGTTTATGACAAATAGAAGGTTTTTAAACACAAGTGATCGTGAACATACTCAATGAAATAAATATATGAACCTGAGTTGAGTTAAGGAAAAATCTGAGAGAAAAAGAGAACAAAGAGAGGTTCAGATAAGTCATCTTAACTTGAATGGAGCCTCTGGGATATGGAACACAGCATGTGCTGTTGTTACTTCATCACTGTGTCCTCCGAAAGTTTTATGAACACACTTGAAGACTTTGTTGCTTTGACTCTGTACTGATTCCTGCCACGAGTACAGACTTTCTTCCTCTTAGCAGCAGGGACTGTTCTCACTCCTGCCTGCATGACGTCTGTTGCACTGACACGAGAATCTCTGACTGTCTTCTTATTATATGTTTTTAGGAGAAGTTTATCCAGAACTGCCCTTAAAATCAAAGATATGGAGTGGTACAGGGATGTCGTGTATTTGTAGACGGTTAGCATTGCTCTGGTTCCCTCGGCTTAAAGCCTGTGGGATAGTTTACGGTGTTATTGGGGACTTGCTGATAATAAGGTCTGTAGCCAACAAAAAATCATCAAACTTGCACTTTCTGTTTCTTGTGACAGTTTCCACGTGTGAACCTTACTTTCATGATTATTCAGGCATAGGCATCCTTAGAAAGAGTACAAAGCTATTAATAACAAGCTATAATCGAGCTACAACCTAGTGGTTTGTCTCACAGGAAGCTACCACACTCCAGCTTATAAAAACACTTTGTAACCATTGTTTGAGACTTACCTCTAATTTGACTGACCTTGTCAATTTCTGCCCATCACTGTGGTGGCTCTGTCATCATTTATATGACAGCAATTTGAAATGATTGCATCAGCATCCTCGTTATTGTAATAAATCAAAGGCCATTCATTCCCATTTCTGGATTTGTTGTTAGCAGTTCGATAGCAGCCATCCTTAAACACCTAACTAAGCTTTCTTAGTCTTTATCAGATACATCTTAAATCTGGCATGCATACATTTATGAATGGCCTTATTTTAGCTTTTAACCTGTAAATCTATTCTGAAAGCCCACTGACTTTTGGCCATGGGAGTCATAAGTTCTAAAATGCTAACTCACCTCTGCGGGTTGGACTTCTTCCTGCACCACTATGTACATGTTGTGCTTGTGCCTAATGCACTGTAATGTTGCAAAGGTATTGATAGAAAACAGAAAAATAAAAAAAAATGTACATCTAAGATCATCCTCACATTTGTGTCTTCAGGAAAAACACACATGGACCACTAGGGATGGAAATTGATACGATATTGGTACCAACGGCTTAAATAATTCTTTTTATCAATCCAGTTATTTTAATTCGCATATTTTTTGTAAAGGCAAAAGCTATCCTGCACAAGTTTTCAGTATCAAAAACTTCAAACACATGATATTCAGTGCGTTGCTGCTCAAATAAATGCTTATGCTAGTTGCTGGTGTTGCCACTTACTAAAATTTTCAACAAGTCTTTTTGTCAAAATGTTAGCCACCATTTTGACCACCTCTGCCCCGTGTCTGTCACGATTCTTGACTTCTATGTTATAATTTAGCTGATTGCCTATGATAGAAGTTGACGCCATTGATTTACAAGGCATGCAGAAGAAAGTAGAAGGAATTGTTTAGGGAATTGACAAACCAAAAGACTAATCACACTGAATCCTTGAAGGAGATGTTTTCAATTCTCAAATGGAATTGGTCTTTGATTCAAATCTATGCAAGTAGGACCAATAGAATAAAAAAAACAGCCTCGAAAACAAGAGGTCACCAACCTGTAGATCTTGATCTTACTGGTACATCTTCTAGACATTAATAAACTTTGTGTTATGTCTTTATTTGACACTGTGGACTGTGGCATTTACAGATCTGGAGAATCAGCTGCTTTAATTCAATCTGACTGACTTCTCTTCACCATTTTAGAGTTTTAGTGTGAGCATGGCATTCTTCATGAGTCTTTAACTCTCATGAGTAAGACATTTTTGTGTTGTATGAGGCTACATAAGATATAAAATGCAAATATGACTTGAATCCCAACAATTTTGTATTTTCCCTCCTCTTTATCAGTTTGATAGATGGCTAACTGTATCTACTGGTTGAAATCTAGGTTGAACAAAATAATATTTGAAATGTAAATTTTAGTGAAGGTTTCTCAGTGAATTTCTGAGGGTAGATGCTGCGTCCTCTATCAGCACCATAGGATAACTTCAGCTGAAAAGGGTTGGTGTTCACTGCTCTAAAACACCAACATTTAAAACATGCCGGCCACTGTAAAACAACCTTTACCTCTTTTAAAATCATAAATATCTGCTTTCAAACCATCAGGTTGGTCAGAATTACCTCCAGATTTTCCGTTTCACCATACACTCATTGATTTAACAGGGGTCTTTATATATTGTAGATATCACTCTTTATTCATCCTTATGCCATCTTAATTCAGTCTATATTTCTTCTACGTCTTTAATTTTCCAAACACTTCATTGATTTTCTTTTAGAGTTGAAATTGTGGCTCTGATCCCTTATATTACCTTTCTGTAAGATATTTGTCCATCTTTATTTCTGCTGTCAAATAGTTTAAAATCAGACTCTGATATGAGGCTGAACCTTGAAGACTGAGGCCTTAACTTTTGTATGTTATATTGTACAGCGTGTATTTGAAGGTGTAATACCAGCTTTACATGTACAGCAATAAAAATGTACTTCACTATGTTCACTTCTGCTTGTCTTAAAACATCCAGTGCAATTTATTCATGCAGTGACGTCAGTCAGAAAGTTCATTCACTCTTAGACTTTTTATTACTGATCAAATAATGTTGCCTGTGTTAATTACAGAAAGTTAGGGCTTAAACATTTTGACATTAAATCTGAACCTTCAAAGCCTGAAGGCCCATTCACACATGAAAGTATAGTATCCAACATTTCAAAATTTCAGTTCAAGTACATTCCCGGGTTAAGTTTGCTTCATTCAGTGCAGGTCAGCATATAAAGCAGAGAGAATCATTGTGCTGGTGGAGTGTGACGTTTCCCAACGGCTAATGTTTGATTTTTTTTTATAACTGTTTGCCAATGTAGATGTGTCTCGTGGGTATCTCAGTCAACTTGAGGGAACGGAGCTCGGTGCTGCTAAGTGTTGTACAAATGTAATGAGACATCATTCAACTAACGCTTTATAAAGTTGACAAATGTACATTTTGACTTCATGCAGCTGGTCTCAGTATTCAAACACAATGCCAAGAAGATGAGAAATGTCTGTCCCCAAGCAGCTTGAGCCTTCAGAGATGAGGGGTGTGAAGTTAACAGGAATCAACTCCTGCTAGCATGTACAAGCATGTTTATAAAATGTCCAAAATTGTTTAGCATTGGTACAATATTTCAACATAGTTCACAAACGCTAGTGTTGCCCAACTGACGTTAACTTCGTCACGTGGCTTAAATTTGTTGCAGGTTCACATCAACGTTGGGAAAAGTGGGCCAAAACGTCAGTGTGTGGATGACAGAAATGCCAGAACCATAGAGGACTTCATGAATCTATCTAGCTGCAGATTTCTCTTCAACACTTTATTTTGTTGTAGTTGTACGGTCTGTGCAAAAAATCATGGACACACATTGTTGAAAGTTCACGCAGGTAACTTAAGAGTACATGGTCAGCTGAAGCCACTGGAGAGAAAGAGGAGAATAAAATCAGTCCAAGTTATTACACTTTGATATGTAATAAAACTTATTTGACAAACTTCCTCTTCATGGTGTTTTGCATTTGCAAAGATCTGTGAATGTTCTTTAAATATGTGAATGAATCTTGCGTCACATAAACAGGAAACTCTCTGACTACATTTTTAGGTAAGCATGTGTGAATAAAACAGAATTATTAAGTGATTTATTTGTAAGCTTTGTGCTTCAAGTCATTGAAAAGAATGGAATTCTTTGCTGCCAGATTTTTACTTTATTAATGTTTTCTATCTTTAAGCCAACAGTAGTAAAATTAACATGCCTGCATCGCAGGCCTTGAGAAACAGATGAAGGATGTTTTTTTATTCAAAGGTTACTTTTTTGTATGAATCAAAACAAAAGTGGACAGCAGTGGTGTTTTTACTCAACAAAGCCTTTACCAAATAATTTTAAGGGTGAAATAACATGAAAGAAACAAACAAAAGTGTTGTGTAAAACAAAAAATCTCACCTCAAGAACGTTGAGTCTGATAATTCCATCACCATCTTTGTCAAAGGCATTAAAAGCTCCTGCAAGAGAAACAGCAAATCAACTTAGAGTCATGTCTTTGCACTGATGCAGCAGGATGTGGCTGAAAGTCGTTGTATGTGTAAGAACATAACAGAATAAAATCTTTTTATTGAATGCAACAATATGATCATTTAAAAAAACAGAGAAGGCAAATAGTGGTTTAAGTAAGTACATCAAAAATGTAAAATTTTTTGGAACATTTAGATTTTTTTTCCATTTTATTTCTATGTTAAATAAAGTGTTTTACTCTTTAACTTAAGAACCACCATAATAACAAGTATACTTTTTCAGAGCAGCACTGAGCCTTCAGCGTTATTCATCAATCTAATAGCCCTCTTGCTCTCTTTGAATCTACTTACTGAACATTCCCTCTAGCCTCACAAAACAGCAGATGTAGCTGTCAAAGTCGATGTTGAGGTTTTCGTCTGCATAGCGCATTGCTATGATGTCATATAACTGGTTGTTTAGATTGAAACCTGAGTAAAGAGACAAAAAAATGAACAGGTTACATTTATATGATCAATGAGAGATTGTATGTGTTTTATCTCTTTACCCTTTCTCTCTAGATAATAGATTAAAAAGAATTTAACTGTTTCACCACAGTTTAATTATACTGTAAACCATAAATTAACAGAATGTAATTTTAAATAGAAATGACTTAATAATCAGTTACTTATAATGAATACAGAAATATCATACAAACCCCCTTTCCAAAAAAGTTGGGACATGCTGTAAACTTTAATTAGGAACATACTACAGTAATTTGCTAATTCTTTTCCACCTACATTCAATTGAATTCACTACAAAGTTCAGATATTTAATATTCAAACTGATAAAAAAATGTTTTTGCAAATATTCACTCATTTTGAGTTTGATGCCTGCAACAGTTTCCAAAAAAAGCTTCACCTTCACCTTTACCTTTGTCAACACAAATATTTGGAGAATTGAGGACACTGTGTTGAAACTTTGTAGGAGGAATTGGATTCTAGACTTTTTTGTCTTATTTTTTATTTTATTTATTTATCTCAAACTATAAAAAAGGAAACAAAAGTAAATAAAGAAGTAACAAACAACAACAACCAAATCCAACAAGTAATATGTAAACCAAACTGTACTGTTACTGTACATCAACAAATTAAGCATGTGGGTACAAACACATGCACAGCAACCAGTTTGAGAAGGAACAGAAAGAAGCAAAAATCTTATCTAGTCCTGCCCCTCCCATACAAAACAGATAAAGTACTGAATTATAGCTCAATACCTGCTGTCATTATTCATGGAAACCATGTAAATTCATGGGTAATAGTAACCCCCTTCTTTATATTAATCACCATGACAACAAACAAAACATCCTAATTAAGAGTAAGCACTTCAGAGTAATCAGTATATACATTATATGTCCATATAATACAAATCCACAGATTGTATATACAGTGTTTATGTGTTTGATGTACGACTTATATTGCTCAACAGTCTGGGGTCTCTGTTGTCTTATTTTGTGCTTCATAATGGCAACACATAAATAAATTGTCGACCAGTCTTGTACCTGCACCTTTTTACTAAGGGGCCGTTTACATGACGCCGAAAACGGTTAATTCCGCAAACATTTCGTTGCGTTTTGGCCTTCCGTTTAGATGAGACCACGTTGCGTTTCCACCGAAAACGCAAACTTTTGAAACCGCTCCCCAGAGCGGAAAGATTTGAATCCGCTCCTCCATCCGGCCTCGTGTAAACACAGTGCAGAGCGTTTCGGGGGAAACGCTGACGTCACCGCATGCACAGTACTCTTTCACATGGAGGCTGCGCGCGCATACCAGGAACAACAGCAGCTTCCTCCGTCCGCCGAGTAACATGTGAGCGTCTTACCGTGCTCGGTTTGTTATCCAGAAAAAACTATCCAGACAGATTTGTTGTCCGAACTGATCTGTTGTCCAAAAAAGAAACTCCTGCTTCTCTGTGCTTCTATTCGCCATTGTTGTTTGTGAAAGTTTTTCTTCTTCGTTCGTGTGTTGTTGCAGCGCTGCCTCTCTGCAGACCTACACCGCCATCTACTGAACCGGCATGCACACTACAGCGGATTTACAGGGGATTAACTCGTCTCCGAGCGTTGTCATCTAAACGCAGAAGAATTCGAAAAAGGAAAGGAAGAATCTTTGCGTCTTCAAGTCAGGAGTTTCCATGTAAACGGCCCCTAAGAAGTCACGCTATTGTAATGCAGAGACGTCCCTGAGAAAGACTTCTCTTGGATTGCAGCATATTTTGCTCCAAAGCTTGCATGTACCGTCCCCCTCACAGATGTGCAAGTTACCTATGCCATGGGCACTAGCACACCCCCATACCATCACAGAATCTGTCTTTAGAACTTCAGGGATAACAGTTTGAATGGTGGTTGTCTTCTTTAGCCCAGAGGACATGATGTCTACGTATGACTTCCAAAAACAATTTGAAATGTGGACACAGAATACAGCACACTTTATTTTGCATCAGTCCATCTCAGATGAGCTCAGGCCCAGAGAAGCCGCCAGTGTTTCTGGGTGTTGTTGATAAATGGCTTTTGCTTTTCATGGCAGTTTTAACTTGAACTTGCAGCTGTAGAAACAAACACTGATGATAGACAATGGCTTTCTGAAGGGTTCCTGAGTCCATGTGGTAATATCTTTTTTTTTTTAAGATACTTTTTTCGGGCTTTTATGGCCTTTATTCGAAAGGACAGCTGGAGAATGACAGGAAAGCGGGTGAAGAGAGGGGGGAAGACATGCAGCAAAGGGCTGTGGTCGGGATTCGAACCTACTGCCGCTGCTGGGGGTCAGCAGTCCCCGTACATGGGACGGACGCTCTACCAACTGAGCTAATGTCCGCCCCATGTGGTAATATCTTTTACAGAAAGATGTTTTTAATGCAGCTGCCTGAGGGATTGAAGGTCATTGGCATTCAGCGATGGTTTAAGGCCTAACAGTTGTTCTAATACTGTTGGACTATTTGCTTACACAGTTGCAAGGGAACCAATAAAGCCAAGGATGACACTCAGATGTTTCCTGTTCACCTGTGGAAGATCCTAACAGGTGTTTTCCCCTGTCTCAGCTCTTTTGGGAAAATGTTGCAGGCTTCAAATTCTAGCATGAGTAAATACTAAAAAAAAATATATCAGTTTGAACTTTTAATTTCTTGTCTTTGTAAACTATCCAACTGAATATAGGTCTACATGGTTTGCAGATCATTGAAATTTGTTTTCATTAATGGTTTAAAGAACAAACCAACTTCGTAGGAGTTGGGGTTTGTATAAAAATAACTTTGCTCACCTGCTTCATTCACAGCGTTCCTCATTTCAAAACTGCTGATGGAGCTGGTTTTGTTTTTATCGTATCGTTTAAAAATCAGCTGCAGACACACAGACACAGAGGATCATGTAAACCTGCAGATTTATCTGACGTGAGGAGAAAAAGAGTGAGGAGGGTCGCTGCTCTCTTACCCGCCACGCTTTTATCTTTTTCCACAAGTGTTTGAACTCCTGCAGGTTCAATTTTCCCGTCCCATCAGTCTGAGGAAAATCAGTCATGGAAACTTCAACACAGACAGCGATACAGGAGTATCTAAATGAGCATCGAAAATTTGTTAGTGTTTTTTGTTTCTTTGCTTTGATGGTGTGGTTGTGAATTTGAGATTGAAACACTGTTCTTACTCAATGCATGCAGATATACTGCATTTTCCCTCATGGGTTTTTAACCAGACAATTGGTATACAATAAAAAAAAAATCAGTTTTCCAAAACTTATCAATGCAAACTGAACACATTAAGTTGTTCCTCTGCATGAACTGTCATGCCTCTCTGCCTGAGACAGCCGAGACAGGAGGGCAGGTTCTCTGGTCTGTTGTCAGTTTGACATCCACACAAGTCCAGGCCTTTTAACATCATGTCGTAGCCTTTTGTTTGACAGTTTCCCTATAATCTCATGAACTGATCAAGTTGAAAACATTACTGTGGTTGTCATTGGTTATTAAAAAACATTTATAAATGATTGGATTGGACTTCCCTCTTGTAGTCCTTGTTAGCAGTGTGTTAGCAACTGCTTTTTAAGAACACAATGATGCTTTGAATTCAGGATTTGCATTATGATACATTCAAATCTCATATACATGTGTTCTTCACAAACCATATTTCTGGGGATATCTGAAAATTTATTCTGAAATCCTGTAGACTTAATGTTGTAGTCAGCAGTCTTTTAATTTTCTAATCTAATGCACTGTTTGTCAAAATCACCGTATTTCTCCTCTCCATCCACAAGATGTCACCAATGACAGCATGTTGAAAAAAAAGTCCTGATTCAATACACAGCCTTGGCTCTGAATTTCAGCAGGTAAATACTGTGGCTCGGGCCGAGTCACCAAAATAGGGTTCAAAGCTTAGAAGTTTAACAAAGTTTGCTCATGTTTTGTGTCTGAATGTGAAAATAATTAGTGTTTCCACTCTCCATTTTACAGATCTCTTTTTCTATTTCATATACTGATTTAAATTAGACCAGCTTATCCAGGATTAGCCAGAGCCACCTGATATCTGATAGGTCACCACAAAATCTTAAAACCTCATACACTAAAGGTGTGGTACATCAAAATTGCTTTGTCAGTCTTGTATTTCTCAGTATGTCACCCTTAAAGAAAATCATTTCAACACCCTTGATCAAAACGCTTGCTCCATTACTGCCCATGATGGATTTAATCCTTTAAAGTTTTCTTAAATTGGAGGAAAAACATTTTTGGTCACAGTTCCCTCATACTTTACTGTTAAACCCAGCGTAGACCCCTGATCTGGCAGTAAAAAAGCATCAAGCATGTAAATAAATAAATGAATAAAAGGATACATCCATCAGGGCGATCATACTCCGACATGTCTCCAGGCTGAAACCTTCTGTCTGTATTTCACTATCTGTGGAGAGAAAACACTCTGTTTAAATAATGGCAAATAATAAAAAAAAAGTTGTACAAATAACTTTAGGTTTCCAGCATGCTCACGTTTTGAGAGAACGTTCTTCATGACAGTCTTGAGCTCGTTGGCACAGATCTGCATGTCCTGATGGAGGGAGGCATAGAGGACCAGATCAATCGATAGACTCTGAGTTTTATTGAAACGTGTTTCAGGTCATCCTTTGTGTTTCGTCAGCGGTACTTACCTCACCAGAAATCTTTTGATAGATGGCTCTAAAATTTTTTTCTTCATCGGTCTCCTCCTCGGGCTCCAGAAGTTTTCTCTGATAGAGAAATGAGACAGAAAATACTGACTGAATATTCAATAAAATATTGTACCATTGCTTCAATGCGCTTTATTATGGTAGAGCTTTGAGAAGCCTGCAAGGAGTGCAGCACTGTAGTGTGTGTGTCTACATATGTGTTTTTGCACTGTGAATCCAATCAATCAATCAATCAAACTTAATTTATATAGCACGTTTCATACAAGTAATATTTCATTGCAAAGTGCTTTACATAGGGGCAGAAAAGTGATTGACAAAAATATAAAGTAAAATGATAACAATAATGGGTTTTTCTTACAACTTCTTAGCAAATAAAGGCCAGTGGTGATCCATCTCCTAAGTAGTATTGCACTATAATTGTTATGATTGTAGATGGGATATAAAGAGGAATTTGAAGACTAAAGCACACCAGAATAGCTGAAATAAACAATGAAATCAGGATCACTGATAGAAATATAGAAAAACGAAACATGAGAAAAGGCAAAGCATAAAACTAAAAATCAACAGGAATGAATAAAATGTAGAATTAATGTGAGCATTTGAGACATTATGAGCTGTGTTTCATTGAATCTGCATAAACACACCTTGAAATGTGTACTTTCTGACCTTCTAGTGTGGCTAATGCCTGCTGGCCAAGCTTATAATACAATAATACTTTAATTGCCTGCCGTTCTAAGTCAGGTATGCTAACTGATAAGCTAAAAATGAATTAGGGGTTTCCAGATGGATTAAAGAGATATACAGTTTCCCTTACAATATACCAGACTATAAAATGCTGCATTAGCACCAAACCTGAGTGGAACAAAATGCCCGAGTGATCTGTTTAGGGTTAAAGTATTTGTTAGAATTGCAAGATAGAGCAGTTTTGTAAATTTTTGATAATTACTCTAAAAGTTATCAGCAGATTTTGAAGAAATCTGATGACAAAATTCAAAAAATGTTGGTCATGGCAAGAGGATGAACTATAGGATTTTGACAGTGATCCAACTCAGGATGTCTATCCAGGAATTTCTTTTTAGGATTTTTTCACACTGTGTAATAGTGCAGTTTTCCACATCTTCAATAATAATTTGGCTGAGAATATCATAGATGCTTTGATGGAGGTTTGTGCTTTTAGACACCTCTAGTTTCATCAGGCACTTCAAGAGAAAAATGGGAAACATGTAAAAGTTAACGTCATTCTTGCAATTACATTGTAACATTAAATGACAACTTCCAGTTCAAAATCACTTACAATATTGTATTTGAATCTCAGTATTTCAGTATTTTCATCTTTTTGTTTTTATGGGCAGCACGGTGGCACAGCAGGAAGTGCACATGCCTCACAGTCAGAAGGTTCCCGGTTTGATTCCTGAGTTGGACAAGGGCCTTTCTTTGTGAACTTTGAATGTTCTTCCCATGCATGTGTGGGTTCCCTCTTGGCACTCTGGCTTCCTCCCACAGACCAAAAGCATGCTCATCAGGTTAATTGGTGGCTCTAAATTGTCCTTGAAGGGGACATATCATGCTTGTTTCTCCTTTTCACTATGCCAGATTAGGATGCCTGTAAAGCATTTCTGCCCTCAGTACAAGTCATTTAGTTCCTTCATTGCCCCACAATAGCGTTCTCAAAATCCTCATTTTAAGCCATTATGAAGCTCTCGTTGAAACACTCTGATCTCAGGATGACCTACAGTTACCTTGCAACGTCACAGCCCTTTGTGCTCTGATTGGTCAGTTCTATCGGGGGTAGAGCCAGCCTGTCCTTCTTCTTCTACTGTATTTTCCGGCAGGCTCAAAGCAGCGACCGCGTATTGAGTCCCCCTACAGGCCAGAGCTGGTAATGAGTGAATGTGAGCTAGGGATCTATATACTGCTGCTGGACGAATGTGTTCCTCTGTGATGGTTTTGTGGCTAACGGACATCACAGAGGAGGAAGTGTTTTATCAGATTACTCCAATAAAAAGAAAGGTACCTCGTGTCGTCACGACGATTTAAATCTCGCGGACATCTCGCAATGACCTATTTTCAGAGGCATCAAATCTCGTTCTAGGATATCAGAAAAAATACAATATCTCATTTTTTGAAAATTAAGGGGGTGTAAGGTCTTGTTTTTATAAATTTATTATATTATATGTAAGTATTAAATCATGCATCAGCATGATATGACTCCTTTAAGTATGAGTGTGAGCGTGAATGGTTGTCTGTCTCTCTATGTGGCCCTGCAATCTACTGGTGACCGGTTTAGGGTGTACCTCACCTCTTTCCCAATGACAGCTGGGATAGGCTCCACCACCTGCCCCACCCCCCGACCCCGAAAGGGACAAAGGGGTATAGAAAATGAATGAATATTTCACTTCTTGTTGATGCATTTTATAAACTCCTTCCCTTGTTATTTTTCAGTCCAGAATCTAAAACTTTGCTTTATCAGAGGATCTTTTTAAGAGGCAGTAAATTATGTAAGATTTCCTCTTTTATCTCACTCTCTTTTTCTATTCTATTAATAGCACCCCTGTCGGTGATCGATTACCACTGGATGCATTTCCTTATTGAACCAGAGGGGAGCAGCACATTGGACATGCTGGCCTATATACACTGAGGCCTTACGGGGAACAGGTGCAGCTGAGACACTTGAGATCATTTGGCTTCAGTTGTTTTATGCCTGTGATGTGATTTGGACCACATGTCAGGGTCACCAGTCTCCAGTTATACAGTCATGCAGAAGTCACTATCTTTCTGCAGAGTAATGGTGGTTGTGTGACTCTCACTGTGCTGCTGTGACAAACTTACCTTTGGTTTCTTTTTCCTGTCCCCCAGAATGCCATCATGCTCGATCTCTTTGTTGACTTTGGCTCTGTCTGACACAAATACAATAGGCTGGCATGTGGGTAATGGCAGTTGTTGGAAAGAGGAGAGCAGGATTGTAAAAGACAAAGGGGATCAGAGAGGAGAGCTAAGTTAGAGTTGTGTCAATGCTTATGACCTTTTTATATGCAATAATGGCCCCAACTGTATCAGCAGACATAATGAAAAGGTTAGTAGAAGGCAGCAGAGGAAGCAAAGTAGATAATGGTAGCAGCATGCACACATTACCTTGTCTTTCCTTTTCTTGTCTTGCTGGTGGCCAATAAGACAAGAGGAACAAAGGAATGAAATGAGATGGAAGAAGAAGGGAAACACTTTCAAATTCAAGTCTGTTAGTTAAAATCATGGGGAAAACAATGAAGTACAGAATGAATTTGGAAAAACAGACTGAAACAACAAAGTTGATCTGATGATGTCACATATTTCATTTACACAATCTGACATTAACACTAATACTGCAGGGTGAAAATTTACTGCTGATGCGGAGATCCTCTTGATAATCGGGGGCCCCTTATTTTGCATTAAAACCCCCACTTCAGATGAGGTTAGGATGTTTTACAAATTGTAAATGAAAACAAGAATACAATGATTTTCAAAATCATTTTCTTCATGTATTCAATTTAACACACAAAGAAAATATATTGATGTTTAAACTGATAAACTTTTTCTTGGATTCACTCATTTTGAATTTGATGCCATGAATGCAAGGGCTTAGGTTTGATTTTGACATTGGTGGGGATATAAAAGTGCTCCAAGGCATTTACGACTGTTATTTCACATCATATAAAGCTAATCAAACAAACAAGCAAACTATCATATCAGGAAAAAAAATGTTATTTATATGCTACACCTACAGCCTCTCCGCCTCCATCTCTACTGTCTGTCATATTGATGCATGACATATGAACAGTGGAACAATTTGGGATGCAACAATCATACATTTTTGTGGTATGGATATAGTCTGAGGAAAAACCACAGTTTCACAATTATTACAGATAAGTGTAATATATTCCCCAATAACAGGAATGTATATTATCATGTTTGTAATCCCAGTTTTTATTGTATTTTTTAGTACAAATGTCAATGGTTGCTGCTAGGGCTGGGACGATAGGCTTTTTCTCCCGATATTGCCGATTTTTGCAGTCTTTAGTTAGCTTTTTAACACCAGTGAAAAAGATGAACAATGATGATGCCTACAGACTATATCAGGAAAAATACACATCACATGTGAGTCCGTTTTAGGATTTATCCGGTGATATATTTTAACCGGCTGTTTATACTCTCTCTTCAAAAGCCTGGATTGCATTTAAAAGTGGCTTATTAACACAGACTAAAATGAAGCATTTAAATTTGGAAAAAGAAGAATATTTTAGTTCAAAATTATATACTATGCCTGTGTTTTATGTTAGGGACCGTGCGGTAGTGGCTTAAGATTGATAGGGACGTGTCCCGAGCGTCCCTACCCAATTCTACACCCCTGCATGAATGTTCCAAACAACAGAACAACTGAGCCTTTCTGGTCACTTTTATACCCAGTAATGACACTCATCTGTTTGCAGATCACTTGTTGACCTCTGTAATGCTCCAAGCATGTTTCTTTTGAGGATCTCACAATGTTTCAAGTCTTTTGCTGCCCCTGTCACAGCTTTTTTGGAATGTGTTGCAGGCCTCAGATATAAAATGAGTTATTATTTTCAAGACAAAAAATGAAAAAATTGAATGCAAGTTAAAGTGATTTGGAATCATTGTAATTTGTTTTAGTTTTACAAAATGTCCCAACTTCACTGGAACTGGAGCTTGTATTTTGGCTTGATTGGATTCACTGAGACATTTAAAGCTCCTGTAAGAGTCTTTTTTAGACTGAAATAAACACTGATGTCTATTTATGAGCTACAAAGCAAACAAGGTCATCAGCATCAGGACTTGTGGCCATTAATGTGCTGGCAGTACCTGAAACCATACAGTTTTAAAACATGTTTACTTGTACTTGCTGTTACTTGTATCAAAAGTCACCAGTGCCAGTTTACCTTTATTTTCATCTTATGTTTAATGAGGCTAAATTCTTCAATTCTGTCACTTGCCTGGCTGCATTTTATGGACTGCTGCCTGTAATGTGAGTGTTTTATTCCTGAGGTGTCTGAAGAAGGTGCAAAACAAAACCAGTAGAGAAAGATTCGTGGTGGAGAGTTCAAGTTTCCTGACTCATCCTGAAATTTCCTAACAGGTGGTTCAATCTCTACAATTACTTGTTTAAAGGTGTAGTCAGCGATCTTCTAATCTTCTAATCTAATGCAGTATTTGTCAAATTCACCATATTTCTCCTCTCCATCCACAAGATGTCACCACTGACAGCATGTTGAAAAAAAAGTCTGGTTTCAATACACAGCCTTGGCTCTGAATTTCAGCAGGTAAATACTGTGGCTCGGGCCGAGACACCAAAACAGGGTACACCCCCCAACATCCAGGGGGCGATCATACTCACGCGCAGACCAGACAGAGGGGGGAGGGGGAGTCGTAGGTTGCGTAGCGTGTGCAGTTAGCATAATAGAGAGATACAATATGTGCAGTAGCAATGGCTGAAAAACAGCCCAAAAGAAAAAGGTCAGAGGAGCAGAAAGTGAAAAAGAAGGGCTATGACCATGAAAGAGTGAAGACCCGGGTCAACATTGGTGTTGCTTTCTGACGGTGGAGGGAACTCCACCAATTTAAAGACCTGAAAACAGACGTGGATGTCAACGTCTGTCTGCTGGACAGGTAAGCAACATTAGTTTGTGGTGCTTCACATAACAGTAACAGCCGTCAGGCATTCATCTTATTGTCTAATCTGCCAAAATGTTGTTGTGATGTTAGCAATACTGTCAGTCGAGTTGTCTGACGAGTTGGGACTACCTTAGCTACGTTGGTCAGCTACGCAGTTTCTATGGCTGTTTCCATGACGATGCACGTCCATCAGCTTTCGGGGGTGGACCCAGGGGTGAGGTATGAAGAGAGAGGTGGGCCATTTCGTTTATAAACAACCTCCCCACTCGTTTTCTCCCACATCGCTGACTACACCTTTAAGTAATATTGTGAGCTTAAAGGCCTCAGTATATGTTGTTCAATTCTATGCGTATTTCCCTTTATATTTGAGATTTTGCTCTAGTAACACTTTCTAAGAGTGTCGTAAAAGCTATTACTAAATCCTGGTAGCAGGCTAACTATTGCACTTTTTACCTCAAATGTTTGTTAAACACAAGAAAAGCACTGTGGAAATACTTTTGTTGTAGCTGTGCAGGAAACAGTGTATATATCATATTTTCAAAGCTGTATGACTTACATAGATGTGACCATTAAAATATGTTTACATGAGTTCTCACTGAGTGATAGAATTCTGCTTATACAAATAATAAAGATAAGTGCTTACTCAGCACAGGCAGCAGCTTGCTTGTCCTTGCTTTTGGTGAAGTGTACCTTGACTGTTTAAATATGAGAAGTTAAGATGAACGCTAAAGTGCGAGAGGAAGTTGCCCTGATGTAAACTGTTCATGCCCCTTGCTGCAAGTAAAAGATCAAGTGACATCTCCTTTCCTGTTCTTCTTTCCATTTGGGTTGTCAGTCAGGGGCTGTGTGGGAACTTTTCCTGACATGCTTGCTGATGGATGTTGTCAGCTAAATGTTGTCAATTTGTCTTTGCAGAGGAATTCTTAAGCCCACTGATGGTTGTCCCCAAACTGAAACTGCAGTCTTAACATTTTTAACCAGACAGGAGTGGAGGCAGGCTTCAAGCCTCTTCGTTTGGAGCCACAAGGCATCCACCTTTTGGTTAAATAAACGAACCCCTAATTATACATCAGACAAACAATGACAATAAACAGTGCAGGGGAAATTCACAAAGGCCATGCTAAACATAGATGTGCAGACCTAAATTTTCTTTTGGGTCATTTCACCTCTACATTATCAGTGAGAATAATTAACTGTCATTTTAACCCTGACACTTCTCCAGTCAGCAAACCTGAGTTTGGTCTGATCCGATGGTGTTCGTCGCCTCCCTGTGAGCAAAACAAAAACATCAGGATTCCTGCTGTAAAAGCTCTGTCTGTACATTTTTTCTGTCAACAATCACCCAAGTAGCATCAGCTGCTCCACCATACAAGGTAGAAGCCTCTATCTGGGGTCCTTACTCAGACATGTTCCGCTTCTCAGAGAAGACCCTCAGGATGAACTCCCCATCTTGATGAGGCTCAAAGCTGGTGGGGATGATGACGTACTCTCCTGGAGGCAGACGGATTCTCTCTGTAACCTCTCGCAGGTTTATGTACGTTTTACATTTAGCTTTGGAGGCGTTGTAAAGGAAAAAGTCCTTCTGTAGATGCTTGTTTTGCCCACGCATCTGTGGATGGAGAGAAAACAGAGGAATGGATGAAAAACAGGATATTTTGGTTTTAGATTGAGACCTCAAAGTTCAATGTCCTGGTGTGTTTGACTGTTAACATCAGGTGTTGAGTATCTATTAAGCAAGAATTTGATTTAAGATGAATGAAAAGATAAAAATTTGTCTCCGTAAGGGATCAGATGCAGCTCTTTTTCCTTCCCTTTTGAAAATGCTGAGATCTGAAGGGGCAGGGCGGCTATAGGAGGGTAAAATTATGAGCTCTGCGCTATATGGTTGCCATAACGATGTCTCATGGGAGAAGGGTAGAGGGGTTACAGGACACAGAGCGGACTCTCAAAACAGTCTGCTTGTGATGAGCAGGAAACCCACGTGTAGGTGGAGGCAGCATAGCTGTGATATATGCTGCGTTCCATAAACCTCGGAACTGGTAACTGGGAAATGGGAGTGACATCATCTCCGACTTATCGGCGTTCCAGTTGAAGTCGGAAAAAACTCGTGCCGATCCACCAGGCTATTGTTAGCCGTTGTTAGCACATCCTGCGTTGTTGTTCACAAATATCACATAAAGAATGTGATTATCACTATGGCAGCATTTTTGTAAGTATAGGTCTAACACTACTATGTATACAGCTGATTTAGAGCGACACACACTAGTCAGAAGTGAAAATAAATTGATTATTACAGGAGCTAAATAACTGTTCACACTGGGGGCTGCCATCTTCGATTGTCAACTCGGGGGTGGCGAGGTTTCACCGAGTTCCTAGTAGGAAATTCCGACCTCGGGGGCGTTCCAGATAAAATTTCCTTCTGTGAACTCGGAAATTCCGACTACAACTGGAGCGCACTAATAATAAACCCAAGGAAGTAAAAAACAGATTACTTCAAGAGGCGTATTTATTAAGTGGCATTGTGCATTTTGTGAACCTATAGTTTATTAAAAAGTGTTTCTCTGCTTCCCAAGCACATTCTTACAATATTAAAAGAAAAGATAATTAGTTTTGCTGGATGTGAGACTTTGTAGAAGATGGATAAAGTATGGCGGAAATTACATTTCTCATAAGAATGACTGTTTATGGATTATTGAGGGTTGCATATCTCAAATTATTCTGGCATTAAGAGCCATATATCTCCTTAAATCAGGCTTTTATGGTATGTTCACAATCATAAATGTACGGCGGAGAATTAGGGCCAAGTTTAGAAAAAAAAAGTATGTTCGGAAAAAAAGGAAAGTGACGAGAATCTCAAAGTAACGAGAATAAAAATACTTTTTTAAAATCCTCTGTGGTACTAATGTTTAAAAACTTCGAGTTGTCATATCCTGAGTACCCCCGATGTTTGGCATTGTTCTCTGTCTGAGACACTCTGTTAAAGCCCCTACCCCTTTAAGGCTCCTCTTCCCACATGGGCCCAGTCCACCCTGATTAGTTTACAGGTCAGGCCAGGTCAGGTCAGCATTGGTCAGCATCATACTGTCAACAGCTCTTGGTTCATTCTAACTGCTATTTTCTGCAATTGGCTTTAACTGCTGAAGACACGATAGGATGTCCCTCTGGCAGGCCTATTCGGGGGGAACTGGAGAAAAAAGCTCTATGCAGCTGCTAGTGCCAAAACTATCTGGAGAGGTTGCAGTCTTGGTGCCTCAGACTATTTGTCTTGCTCATAGAAGCAGACCTCCTCACGGTTCTGTCCCAGGTGTGGAACAACATCCTTGACAAAGGCGGCGAAGTGTACGCAGTCGCACTGGACATCAAGGGTGCCTTTGACCGGGTCTGGCACAATGGCCTTTGTGCTAAGCTCTCGTCCAAGGGTGTCACTGGAAAGCTACACACTTGGCTACAGAACTACCTCCAAGGAAGATTCATCAAAGTTGTGGTTTCTGGTCAGTCCTCCTCACCACTTCCCATCAATGCCTCTGTACCCCAGGGTTCAATTCTAGGCCCAATACTATTCTCCGCCTTCATCGATGACATTGTGCAACAGTGTGATAACAACTTATTCTTGTTTGTGGACGACTCCACCATCTTTGCACCTGTGACATCATCAAATGGGCCCGAGGTAGCTGCATCCCTAAACAAAGACCTAGAAAACATCCGCAAGTGGGCAGACGTCTGAAAGGTCACTTTTGAGCCCAGCAAATGCAAGGCCATGATCCTTTCCAGAAAGAGGAACCCATCTCACCCGGATCTTTTCTTTGGGACAACTAAAATCAGCCTCTGTGAGCAGATGTAGATTTTGGGACTTTGCATCAACCCCAAACTGACTTGGACCACCCATCTGTCCAACCTTTGCAAACGCGCTGGACAACGTCTTGGAGCACTGCGGAAGCTGATGCTGAAGGTAGAGCCAACATCTACAAAACCCAGGTCAGGAGCATTATGGAGTACTCCTGCCTAGCCTGGATGAATGCTGCGCAGACCATTCTTGGGCAGCTGGACACTATTCAAAAAAAGGCCTCAAAAATCATTGGGGTGGATGAGGACCTTGCCCTACGACAGTACGGCATCAGCAAGCTGAGTCATCGTAGAGCGGTTGCAGCAACAACCGTTCTGTATAAGATGCACATTCCCAGCTACCCAGGAGATCTCAAAGCACTGCTACCCCCACCCCACATCCCAGGTCGCATCACCCGGAAGACTCAACCAAGCCACGCCCTGGAGATCCCCAAGTCAAACACCAAATGCCTCGACAGGAGCTTTCTCCACTCTGCCACCACAGTATGGAATAGCCTTCCTCCTGAAGTCGTTGGAGAGATTACACCAAGGGGTATTCACGCCTTTAAGAGGAGGCTGAACAAACACCTCCTCAGCCTGTGACTGTAATCCTTAAGCTCAAGGACATTACATCTTCAAACATTTTGCTTACATGCTCCGGACTGAGTAGCTGCAGATCATTGATAGGTTCTCTGAATCATACTGTATTCCTAAGACCTGTATCTGCTCAAGCTTAATTTAAACAAAAAAAAAAAAAAGAAAAAAAATAGAAGTTCTCTAACACTTGCTGGAGACATGTAAATGCACAGAAGAGCATATGAAGCTCAAAAACGTATATTATGGCTTCTTAAAGTGATAGCGATGGACCAACATACTACAGGAGTCACTCCAGGTCACTACTGCACTGTGATCCTCTGTTAAATCAAGTCAAACCCACACACAACTCCACAGAGGATGGCGGTCAAAAGTTAACTTCAGTCTTTCAGCAAGTTGTGCATACCTCTTTTGGCACCTGCAAAGACAAAACAGAATTTCAATGCTCCAGCTCCTCCATTTCAGGGTAAATCTGTGTGATCCTGGGGTTATTCAGTACCTCATAGATGGAAAATCCTATTGTGAGAAATTTGGCCCCTTGATGCCTCTGCATCCTCCGACCTTTCTGCATCAGAGCCACGACAAATGTGCAGACAACCCTTCCGTCTTCTGGATCATCATCCTCTTCAAAGAGCTGCAGCCGATACTGAGGGTTGATCCAGAATGTGTCTGCATCAAAACATGCATTAAAGACCAAACTTATAAGCAAAAGCAAATGAGCCAAACAGAACTTAGATTAAAGTGGAATAAAACGCCAACCTGGGAAGTTCCTGCATCCGCCTGCTGAGCTTCCTCTCACCCAGCGACCCTCATTGACGGACACGGTCCAGCTCTGTCTCTCTTCACCCTGCAACGTGTCGGGGGTCAGGTTACACATCTCCAGCTTTGTGAAGTTCTTCTTGAAGTCATCAAATGACATCCTGGGGAGGAAACATGAAGCACAAGTCAGGTGGCATGAGAAGTTTTCTGAGTTAGCTTCCTGTTGTTTTTCTTAAAGTTTAGGAAATGTTTTCCAGAAATGATGCTGCTGGTGTAAAATCAACCCTAACTGTATTATTTTTTTCTGGGTATACATTTGGCAGGTCTGGGCTCAGCTGTGTCGTGAGTGGAGTGATATCGTGCAAAAACTAAAAAAAGAAATTCAATTTAGATTCACTGATGTTGCTCAGAAAATTCAGGAGAAAATCTGGAGAAATGTAATTCTTTGTCTTTAATGGTCAGTTTACATTGGAAAGCCAGTCTTACATTGCTTTTACCATATGAACCCTCGCGGACCCTGAGATCCTCTGGCACTGGCCTCTTGATAATTCCTAAAGCTCGAACACGGACTTACGGTGAGGCATCTTTCCAGCATTATGGCCCCCGTCTGTGGAACAGCCTGCCAGAGGACCTCAGGGCTGCAGAGAATGTTCATATTTTTAAAAGCAGGCTCAAGACCCACCTTTTTAATCTAGCTTTTAACTAATCCCATATTTTTATGTTATTTTTATCTATATTTTTATTTTATTTATTTATATAATCTCGCCTTTTTACTTGCTATTCTTATTCTATTACTATTCATTTCATTTACTAGTATTTTATTTATTTATTTTATTCATTTAATGATTCTTAGCCTATGCAGTTTTATGTTTTTATTCCATATTTCCAGTGTTTCCTCAGCAGGGGGCTGCCTGCACTGGGGGCCGCTGTTGGCTCTGGCTGGGATGTCTCTGTCTTTGGTGGGCGTCGTCTTGGACAGGTGGGGGGTCTGCAGCAGTGCTTTGCTGCGGTGGGCCCTCGCTGGTCCTGTAGCGAGGCATGCCGGGTGGAGGCATCCTGGCTCTGGGCGTGGGCGCGCCGCCCAGTGCAGTCGGCCTCCTGGCGTTTCCTGTCCGGGCTCCTCTCTACTCAGCCACACGATTTTAAATCACACATTTTAAATCATGTTATGTGTGTGCGTGTGTATGTGTGTGTGTGTGTGTGTGTGTGTGTGTGTGTGTGTGTGTGTGAGTGCGTGTGTCTGGGGGGGGTATGCGTTGGGGTGGAGTTTGAATGGGGGGGTGGAGGGGGGATGGGGACTGTTTTTAACATGTATAGCACTTTGTGCTGCAGTCTTACTGTATGAAAAGTGCTTTATAAATAAATTTTGATTTGATTTGATTTGATTTGATTGTTGTGAACTGTTTTGCTGTTTTTTTTAGTGTGTTTCAAAAGTTTGTTTTTGCTGCTGCCTCTACCAGGTCTCTCTTGACAAACTGGTTTTTAATCTCAATGGGGCTTCCTGGTGAAGTAAAGGTAATTTAAGATGGATAAATGAATAAAATGGGAAATAGGCCACATCTACATTATGATGCTGGCATCAGTTATCAGCATGTGCTTTTATTGTGTTGTAACAATCTGGCAAAAAGACTTTGCCACCTTTACCCAAAGAGAACAGTGGATCAGCACCTTTGTTTGTCTGTGAGTGAGATAACTTGTGAAGTTCTCAGTAAACTTTGTGATTTTCAGGGAATGTTGGTCATGAGGGTGACCAGAAATTGGATGCAAAAGACTACCTTAAAAAGTGTGTTACTCCTATGTTTGTAAGGCATTATGATAATAAAAGGGGTTTGTGATTTTTGTTTTGTTTCTGATGTTATGTCAAATTTGAAATTTTGATATTTTTATGTTAGTAGGCTTTTGTTTTTGTGAGTTGTAAGCTGTCATCGTCAAGATTAGAGCAAAAGAGTGAAACATTTTTCTTTGTGCATGATAAATCTAGAATATTGTTGGTAGATTTCTTTCTGTAGTGAAGATGTGGGCAGAAGAAGGCATAAGAAGAGGCATTATTAGAAAACAGTGTTGGTATGAGGCTGTATAAAAACACAGAGGCAACCCCAGAAAGATGAGGCGATGAACAAAGACTAGAAAAAATCACTGAATTCCCACTGATTCTGTTATTCTTCTGGGCTTTGTAGTATAAACCTAAAAAATAACTGAACACATAAAATTACAGTATTTTACAAATACTGTTATATGTTTCTGCTTTTAAACTTAAAAACAATAGAACAACAGAGTGTCAACATTTAAATAGTTATATTAGTTAAAGATATAGTTCTTATTTCCTCCTGATAATAATAATTAAATGCACTTTGTAGACATTAAAAATACCAAGGAGAAGAGTTTGTGAGATCCCCAAGTGAGTAAAAAAATGCAAATATTAACAGAAAAATAATGACAAAACTCCATTTTTACTCAGAACCCAATGAAGCCCCAGATTACATATTTATTTTTCTTCCACAGAGCCCTACTGGATATCACAATACTGGAATTATAAGGTTTGATATGATTCCAAACAAAAGACACATACAATACTGCATAAGTTCTTGACACCATGAGAAAAAAACACTCCTAGACATCCATTTATGATCATTTTTCTGTTTCAACACTAACTGTCTTCTTTTTTACACTCATAAATACCATAAACGTGTCTCAGGAGTCAGAAGTGCATGCAGCCTGCTGGTTGCCATTGAGACTGACAGGGCAGGAAGCTACTGTATGTGCTCCACAGAAATGTGCTTATGAAAGAATGAGATTCACACTTTGAGCCTCTTGTTATGGTCGTTTGAGAGTTTTGGTTTCAACATGAGCTGTGGTGTACTTCATTTTGGAAAAGGCTGGCTCATGTCAATCCTGGAAAACCACAGGCTATTTTTTGTATCTTGGATTTTTCATTACTCAGTGTTTGTGAAGGTTAATGGAAGTAAGAGCAGAACAAATGAAAAATGTGATTAAGAGTAAATCAAAGCAGTATTACTCACCAGAACTCGCTGGTCTCTACAGTCTGTTTTTTCAGATTTTCTCTGTCTGCGATGGAGAGAGTCGACCACTCGTCTGAACTAAGAGAGAAAAATGCGGAAACTTAGTCATCAAATATGAAAAAAACCCTTCACAGACCTGGGTATTAATGCATGAATCAAAGTAGCTTTTTCGGTCAAGTTCTTCGTTGATTTTAGCTTCTTTTTATCAGAATAATTTATCAAAATTTTTTGTAACAAATTTAAAAAAAAAAGACTGTGATCAGTACTTACTTTGGACTCCATGGCCCTTTCCATAGCACCCAACCCCATGGGTTACGTAAGCGGATCAGGCGTATTTTAGTCTTCTTGCCCACTTCATCACACTGGGAGACAGTCAGCCTTAGTATGATTTAAAACAATATGCCCCTACAAAGTGAAGTTTTTAAATTGCCTGGAAGTCTTACTGTACCTCTGCCAGACCGATGATAGAGTAGGCATGACCTCTGACCAAACCCTGATCAGTCCGACTCTCCATCTCACCGGCTGAAAAAACCTGATAAACATTTGTGAGAGAAAACAGATAAGAAAGCACATCACACATTTCACTTGAAACATTTTTTAATTGTACCTGTCAGTTTGATATCTGTGATTTTCTGCAGATTTAGCATACATGTCCACTCTGATTCAAGCTTTGAAACATTAGATTTACAGGGTCACATATTAGAGCTCAGCTCTTTGCTTCTGAATGCAAATCTCAGAAGCACTTTTAAGGTTTTCTTCAAACTTTACAAGAATGTCCACTTAAATTAAGGTCAATAGGAAGTCATTGGTTAAAGTTCAAGATAATTTTTCAAGGCTACCTTATTTTTAAAAATTATGAAAAAACTTCAAGGGATTTTCCGAGCTTTCAGAGTTTTCAACTCCATAAAAAGTACTTTGCACATCTAATTCAAGGGACAGGTGTATAGGAGAAAAGGTCAATTTACATGCGAAGATAACCTTCTAGAAATTGACGCCCCTGACCTATCTCAACAGAAAGCTGGCAATTTGGATTTTAAAATAAAACACTGCTCTTAAAAGAAAAATGATCTCCTCCTAGACCGTAAATGGTATCAGCTTGAAAAGCAGACAGATGACAGAGGAGACATTGATAAACTAAAGTTATGATGGGATTTGTTGTTTCTCAAACGGTTTCTGAATGACAAGCCCTCAAATTTGGTGAACCCCAAAAAGCCCTCGCTGCTCCTCCCATTCAAATGAATAGGAAAGGAAAACTCAGAATCAGACAAGCGTTGGCAGTTAGGCCTCTGCCGGAAAAAACAAAGGCGCTAAAGCTTAACACTGACATAGTTGGATTCGACCTCTTGCTTATGTTACTGTTGTATGTTGTCTAGTATTTTTGTTATTTATAATACTGCGTCCTTGGCCAGTAGTACTGCTGTCTAAGACAAATTTCCTGCAAAGGACAATAAAGTTGATCTAATCTAATCTAATACACACCCATTATAAAGACTGAGGCTCCTGACAGAGCTGCAGGTACACACAATTGTCTAATTTTGAGCATATTAAAAGGTCGAAAAAGGTTAAAACCAACAAAATGCAGGTTAAATTGGCATGGGGGACCTGTGACAGAGCAAGGACCCGACCAATGCTGCTCGTAGCTTTAATTTCTACAGTACTGCCACAGCCATGAGGACCAACTTGATAAGTCATTCCATTAAGAGGAACTTCTCAAAGAGAAGGTCGCAACAAAATGTTATTTATTGGAGATACTGTAACTACTTCTAACAGCCATGTTGCATAAGCTAAGATGTGAGGAAATTAAGCAAGTAAAGAAACTTGGATGGACAAAGTTGGGTAATGTGAAACGCCAAATGTCTTTAGAAAGTTTTGAGGGGTTTTCCACAAACTTTGTCAAGAAGTTCACTCAGACTCAATGATTATCTGACATATTTGGTGTAAGATCAACATCACCATTCCCTCAACTCTTTATATAAAACATACCTTTCAGAAAAGAGAAAATATGGTCGAAGCAATCACACTACTTCAAAAGCCAGACCAGTCCTTTTCCTCAGGTGTATGTCTCACTTTTTTGATTCAACAAACAGTTTAAAAAAGGCAAAATAAAATAAACACATTCTCTTCAGCTTTAGTATTTACTTTGGTTTGAAGGTCAGTAGATTGTAAAGCTGACTGCAGAGCCACATAGAGAAACAGACAACAATTCACACACTCCAATACCAATTTGAAGTCACAATTTAATCTATTTAGCATATTTTTGGTCAGTGGGAGGAAGCTGGAGTGGATGGAGAGAACCCACTTATGCACAAAGAGAATTTCCAAACTCCACACAGAAAAGCCCTGACCGACAAAGGGTTTGAACCAGCAACCATTTTGCTGTAATGCACAAGCACTAACTGCTGTGCCAAAATGCCAGACTAGAGGAATTTGATTTGCATTTTTGAGTTACCAGCTTTGGAGCACGTTTTTTTCTCACTCAACGATGACTTTGTTTTCTGCACACTTTTTTAAAGCTCTAAGCAGCACTCACATCGATGGAGCATCCCATCAGTGAGCCTCTGTCCAGAGCCTTCTTCATAATGCTGTACAGCGCTTTAGGGGCTTCAGACAGCTCAAAGAACTCAGTTACCCCTCCTGTAAAATCCTCCATGGCCTCTAAAGTGTTCCCACCTTTCAGGGCTTCATAAGACCCGTGCAATCTGAAAGACAGGAAGAGAAAGAGAGAAGGGTCATGCTCTCAAGTCAGTGTGACTTCTAATGAAAGTGCTCACAGGCAGTAAGATTACACAATGTAAAGTGGTTTGTTTTTGTAGCTGACTCAAAATTTTCCACTGTATGTCTGTGTTTTTTGTTTTAATGTGTGGACCCCAGAAGGAGTAGCTTGCTTGGCAGTCACTAATGGGGGTTTAAATAAATTAAAAAAAAAAAATCTCTGAGACATGCCAGAAAAGAAAGTAAGACGTCTCTCACTTGGCATAAGCTTTCTCCAGAAGGGCGCTCCAGAACTCATTCTTTCTGAAAGATTTGGTGAATATCAGCTGGTTTTTACAGGTTGGAATGCGGTCATCCACCACCACGTCAATCCACTCCCCATACCGCCAAAACTGTTAATGAAAAATATGAGCAGACTTTAACCAGGAAGTCAACAATTTTTCATTTAACCTTGACTTTACCAAGAATACAAAACAAAAAATGAGTTACAATGTCTCTTTTTCAAGAGTGTCCTGTTCAAGATTGGCAGCAGCACAGTTGAAGGCGTGTGTTGTATCTTAAATGGCAAACCTGAAAGTGAAAGATGCCGGCATAGTTCTCAGTAAAGCTCTGATCCGGGGGAATCACCCTGTAAAGCAGCTTCTCGTTCACGGTCAAACAGGCGATAGCAGCCAGCAGCCAACAGTCACCTGTCAACGGCAGATTCATGAAGCACAGAGACACTTAAGCCACACATACTTCTTCATAAAACAAATGAGGTGGCACAGATTAAAGTCACGTTTATGAAGGCGACAGCCGTCAACATCAGAGGGTGACCAAGTGAAGACTGAGTCTCACTGCATGGAGTGAGGGTCTTATCTACATCAGTTTCCACTGACAGTACTTCTGCTGTACTCTGTCATGGATGCTACATGCGTTATTCAAACACTGGACTGCACCACTCGTAAAGAGGGAGTGATTTTGTCTTCTTGAAGAATCTCAAGACTAGAGCTGCAACTATCGAGTATTTTTGGAATCGAGTACTCTGTCGATTATTTCTTCGAGTACTCGAGTACTCTAACAAAATATACTTTTTTGTTTTTAAACAAATAAATCAATTGTATACAATGCAACATGTTAGGGCTTTCAAAATGAGCAACCAAATGCCGTTTATTCCTCAGAAAAGGGTTTTTATTTTAACAACTTTCAAAGTTTAAACCAGTACTGGCTTAAAACAAAGCCAATACAATACTGATTTACAAAGTAGTAATATAATTCTGCAATTATATTTGTGAAGTGTGTTCTGGAGGACAGTGTGTAATTTGAATTGAAATCCTTGATCATGTTCTTAAATCCTGTGTCCTCCACCATGGAAAGAGGATGCATGTCTGTGATGATATTTAAAATGCTGTAATAGATATAGTTGCAGCCCTAACGACGTGCTATCATGCTAAGCTACGTGCTAAGCTCACTCAGTTTGACATGAGACACACTGCACTGGGTTTTCTTTTTGTCCCTTCTTGTAGTGACCACACACTTTGGACACTCTCTGCCGTTTCTTCTGCGGACTCTCTCCTTTCTGTCCCTCTCTTTTCTCTTCCTTCATGATTGTACAAGCCGCGCAGCAGCGGAGGTGGCAGGCGCGTTGTGCCACAGAAATTATCGTCCGTGTCAAACACCGTGCACTGTATGGTAGTCCAGATATATTTTCTTATATATAATCATATATTAAACGAGGCTTCGGGGCCCTCACTATGAGAAACACTGACTTAAGCACAGTTCAAATGTTACCTAATTCCCCCTGGCAGATGTCTGTTCTGTTGGCTCCATCTATGATGAACTGAGGGTTTTCACACATTTCCTGTAAGGGAAGAAAAGAATGTTAGTTTTTTATCTTAGGAGGATGTGAAATTTATGACTCAGATAAAATTTGTGTTTCTATCATAAAAAACCTTGAATTTTGAAAATATGGATTCATGTGTGCAAATTATCTTTACTGTAGTCCTGACTGTCAATCATTTAAGACATTGATTGGTGAAACAAGTGTGAGCTTGTTTCACTCTGCTCCTCAGCCCTCTCCTTCCCACAGCACTGCAGCAGACGCACCTGACACTCATCTCCTGCAATCACATCAGCTATTTCTACCCATCTCCAGATGACTGCAGCGCGGGTGGATTGCACTTCAACCCTGGTTTGTGCTCGCTGCATGAGTTTAACTTATAACTCTCACTCTCAGCCTGTTCCCCCTTCTCAGGGATTTATCTATGTTTGTGGTCTGCTTGGCGGACATTATACTAACCATTTTTCTCTGCTCCCTTTGTTTCAGGTCTCCACTGAGCTCTCGCCACCGCTCCTTTTCACTTTTTGCCACTTACCTGTTTTTTGTCACCGCCTCATTAAAACTGTTGAAAACTCAACCTGTTTCATCTTTGAGCTTTTGGGTCCAACTAAACATCTAGAGGGTCATTTCCTAACAACAAGCAATTCGCAAAGATTTGAATCAAGCTAGGGGAGGCATATACATGGTTTGATTTTGTTTTTTTGTGTTACTTGCTCTTTCAGAAGAATCTTATATTATTCACACTTATTTATAATATTTCAAAGTTTGTAACAAAAAAAGAAACTCAAATCATAAACAAATTGAGCAACTAAAAGGCTTAAGAGCAAAAATTTCACTTTGCAGTAAAGAATCTTTGCAGCTAAGATAGCTTCTTCTTATGTGGAGTTTTTCGTGGTCTCATCAAGATGAAAGGCTTTCTCCTAAAGCAGTTCCCAAACTTTTTAGACCCCCCCAAAACAGAAATGAAGGGACTCAACTGTATGCAACCGTGAAGATCGAAAGACCCTTTAATACACGTCTTGTGCAAACTTCTATTTTAAGGATCTTTTGACCTTTTTCCCTCAGCTCAGCATAAGTCTCACCTAATGATTGTCGTTTTATTTAAATAAAAAAAATCAGACCACATAATCCTAAAATAAAGGGTAAAATATGCCATTTTAAATAGCCAACAAGTCAAACACTACATAGATATGTCTTAAAACTTTGTACCCCTCTCTTGTTAGAATGTCCAATATGCATTTATTTATGCTTTTCTTGGGCTGATGATCAAACTTTAATATGAGTCTTTTATTGAAGGAGAATTGGTGAATGGACTTGTATTTCATTTCACATGACTATACTCAAATCCCACAACTGATTTTTTTTAACACTGCAGGTCACACTCACACGCTGACTAGTGGGGTTTTTTTGTAAAGTGTTTCAGCTCATCAGTGTTGTTTTGCTTTACACTCTTTTTTATGCTACTTGCACAGCAGTTGGAGTAATTTGTGGATGAGTGTCTTGCTCAAGGACACATCCATATGTGACTGCAGGAGCTGGAATTGAGCCCCCATGCTGTTAGAATGCAAGACAGTCAACTCCACCACTGATCCACCATGCGTCTATAAACACAATAATCCATTATAAGTTACTGGCATTTAAAAATTTGAGCAGGAAGATGTGTTGCCTTGTTATAGATACTTCCCACAGACAGAGAGGCTGTATTGGGGTGGGGCTTAAGGCCTCCTTAATAAATCTGTACTAAAAGAAAAACAGGTGTGATAAACAAAACAAATCACCACTCGTACACATAGATCTGTTTTACATTGAGACTATATTGAGCTGTTTTTTCAACCAGGCTGTAAAGGTGTGCATTTATGCTGTAAAACCTTTCTTTAAAATCATTTGAATGTCAGGTTTTTACAGCATCAAGGAGACACTCAATGTCGTACAGGGTTTAACATTTCCACATGGGTCTCAATTAACACCTGTGGTTCCCCCGTTAATGATTTCCTTCTCTGACACAAACCCCATGACCTTGAAATTATCATATTGGTATAATCAGTCTTCCCAATGATAGACAGGGTTATACAGAGGCATCTTCACTAAGTATATTGTTTTTGAAAGAGTAAAAAAAAAAAAAACTCCTAACAGGAGCTCAAAGACAAAAAATTGCTTTCATGTGATGTAAAAGACAAGTAATGAATTTTTGGTTTGGCATAATTCCTCAATACCTGTGCCTGGATACACACTGGCCTCTTTTTAAAGTAAATATTTTCATTTCTGAGAAGTAACATGAGCAAAGGAAGGTATTACCACAATTCAGAAACCACAGCATAGTCAGAAAATCCACACCTGACATGATTCATAATTTGAGTACCTGACCCTGACACTGAAAGCGAGTTGTAGAAATTTCTCTGGCTGCGTTTGACCAGCTGAGACTCTGAAACCTCACTCTGCATTGACTGCATATTTATGAGGAGGCAGCTGATGGTGATCTCCTGGTCATGACCCTGTAGTTTCCCAAACAAGTGATAATGTTGTGCTGAATGCAGAGACACGCTCACTCCATATTTATGTCCTGAATCTCTGACATGACATACTGGCCATCTGTGTGGATTATCTTAAAATGACCATCATATTGTATCCTTTATCATATTAATACCCACATAAAAGCTCCATCCTCTCTCCTGTTTTTTAAGATACATTTGACTGTTTCTATTTCCTGTCAAATATTACTTTGAAGCGGAGGTCTTTTTTACTTATTGACATATGAAAGATTTCATACTAACAGATTAGGGACAGTGCCAGAATTTTTGGCCCCCCCACAAAAAGACATCACATTGGTCTGCATACAGAACCAGCTCTCAGCAGTTTCTGAAAGCAAGACTCTTTCAAGCAGACGGATAATTACTAAGGTATGATGAAATGAGCACTTAGAAATGGACCAGTTATAATTGTTACAGCTAAGTTATTTTGCTTCAGTTTCAGACAGCGGAGAAACACTCTTCAGCAGACAGTTACACAGTAAGCAGTCAATTCAAAGGTGCTATGAGGAGAATCTATTATCGGCGACATAAAGACTCTGCTACCCACGAGCACGCGCGGCGACTGTCGTAAAGACATGACCCAAGCCAAAGTGTGCTTTTGTTGTGATGCTCATGAATGCAGCTCGGGCCTTCCTCAGAACTCTGCGTTGCTTTATAACTTATTTTTTTAACAACTTACAGGATGCAAAGCGACGAGGTAATGTATCTCTTTCTCGTTACGTAGCGATAGTTTTTTGATGTGTGACAGCAAACAATTTTGTAGCCGGGTATATATCACTACTAACACCCGGATGCTCTGAGACATGCCCGACTAATATAAATTTGCTCTAGTTTTAATTGTCTTGTTCCTGAAGTTGAGTATCCAGGCCAGTCCAGCCCTGTCCGACCCGACCGCGAATCTAAGGAATAGCATTTATAGATAACCTGTTTTGATGCTATAAAACTCATCTTAAAGTGTGTATTTGGATGAGGCATATATCTAAAAGTGAGACTTTTTTTTTTTTACTTAAAAACTCCTCATAGCACCTTTAACAAGGTAGAAGAGGTAACTGTTTTGCATTTGAACCATCGTAAGCATTTGGCATTTTTAATTAATCATTTACTTGGTAAATATTATTTCATTGGAGTTCATGGAAAAATATGCCTATATTTTACATTTTTGCTAATAAAATCATGAAAAATTTTGCAGTTTTTGTAAGTAAGGAATAGGAAAAACTTCAAACTCTAATGGAAATATGCTGCCTACACTATTTTCAGGCGCCCCATATTGCCCTAACTATTCCCCCAATTACAGCCTCCTGTAAGGCCTTCCAAAATGTATGCTCTAAAGGGTCCAATGTTGACGTCATTCATCAATTTTGCAAAAAATTAAGATGACCTCATATTCTGGCTTTTTGTGGGAAGTTTTATAGGCAAATAAAGTTAAGAATCAAAGTCGTTTGTATTGATGAAAGACAGCAGCACAGGATTTCTTGATTTTCCCATATTTGAAAAAAAGGATTGTATGACATCTTTGGGTTCATAGTGATTCTGATGTTTTCATCATCTGATCAGCTTGAAGGTAGGCTGTAAAAAGGGAGAGTCATGCTCCCGATTTAGCACAAGCTGAACTTCTGACCCTTGAGTGGGATTCATGTATCACCAATCTCAGCAACATGTCTAAAGTTACATTTAACGAAAGTCATTTAACAGCAAGTGAACATCATGTTACACTGAGTTTGGTCCATAAAATTATTTCTGTTTTACACTAATTTCTAATACTTGTAAATTAAACATTACATATATTAGTAAATGAAAAGTACATTTTAATGGTTAATGTCCAATTGGATGAAAGTAATCATAGCAGACATCTCCAAACCACAAACCCATGGCAGACAGACACATAACACAATTTCATAAAAAAATAAAAAATAAAATAAAGCAGTGATGAAAAGAAAATACAGTTTTATACCATAACTCTCAACATTCCAAAGTCACTTAGAAAGTATTTTGTTTAGTTGAATGAATGAATGTTTATTTCCAACTTAAATGATAAACGTACACATGTATACCTATATTCAAATTCAACAAACTAAAATATAAAGGTAAGCAAAGGCAAATAGCAATTACAGCATTTATTCTACCATCATTAATCTTTGCTAGAAAATATAACAGATTCATTTCGAAAAGAGTGTAAGAAGAAGTAAAAAACGTATCTAGTCCCACCCCTTTTTCATTTTAAAAATGTCTTACTTAAATTCACCCTGAAGCCTCTTCAGGTCATAGCCAAAGATTGAGAAATCATTTTGATATAGGTGTTTCTGTTTTATGTAATTGTTCTGTTTAATTTGTTTTTATTTTTATGGAACCAATTTGTCAAAATTGATTCCGTAAAAATAAAAGTCCCATTGGTATTCAGTGGTGAAATATATCCCAAACTGATGATCTTTTAGACAAAACCAAACTTACATTTAAGATCTGATGGTCTAGACAAGCTTCCTTTGAGTGCTTTTGGTCTTTGGCAAATTCATAAATATTATGTATGCATTGTAAGAGATGAGTCAGTATCAGAATCAAAAGACAGCAAAAGTACTGGCATCATATCGATTCTAAAAAGCTTGGTGTTGCTTATCACTTGCAAAGATAAAACCAACAGATGGGGCGAAGAGCTCTGTGTAATATCCTGAATTACAGATGGAAAAAAACTGAAAACACTGTCGGGGTGGTTGTAAGCTGCTCTGAACACTTCTACTATGCTTCACTTTTCTACCAACAGTCTCTTTTCTTCTAGTTGATAGTTCACTCCAGGATAGTTTAGGTGCAGCTCACTTAAGCTAAAAAGAGCTAGCTGAAATATACAGCCTAAGAATTGTGCTTAGTGCAGCGTACGGTTACCCCAACACTGCTGGTTTGTTTGTTTGTTTCCCCCCATCTATATCTAATAGCAAAACTTGTGCACTGCTTCTGTCCTCACTGCGGCAGAGACAAACAAAATGACTGAACTGAATCCATCAACCTGAAAATACTGAACAACCCTTATAAGTAAAATACTCAGCTGCAACCTTCTAAACCTAACCTAAATACCAGATGGACCATTTAATGAATTTCACAAGTCCTTCTGGGAAAGAGCCCAAAGAAAGTGTTTGGGGAGGGCTGAACCTTTCAGAGGCCAAACCAACAGGTGATTGGACGATTGTTCCGTCAGTCACATTCATATCAGGCCGGTCAGATGATGTAGTAGGTGGGTTTACTGCGACGGTCTAAAATTTAACTCTCAGAGGTGGAGCAAACTATGAATTTTCTACAGAGAAGTTTGTACTGTTATTTGTTTTTCACTTAATAAAGGAATGGGGTCCAGATATGATAAAACTGCTTATGATGCTCTTAATGTCTATGATATGATCATTCAGCCAATCACATTCAAAACAAACAAATCAGATAATGTGATAGGAGGGCATGGTGTAAAATAGTTGGAAATGTAGTGTAAATATTCTCCCTATTCTGTGCTTTCAGAGTTTTTATTTGTTTTCCGCTCTGTAAAAACATTCAGTCCAGAACTGATAAAACTACTACAAAGCTAACTAGAAAAGCACTCGGAGAGCGCAGACCTCCGCCAGTGCCACAGTCCTCAACTATATTGTGATTTTCACCATAAATATTAGTCCTACCTTTATTTCATCAAAATATTTAGATTTCTTGACCATGAAAACATACCATTAGCAACTGGATTCATACCTATTTTAGTTCAGTAGTTATTCACAAAAATCAAATTTTTCGCCATGGCGGCCGGACGCTGATCCGGATCAACACCAAAATCGAATCAGTTCTTCCTTTTCTCATACTGAGCATTTCCTGAAAATTTCATCAAAATCCATCCATAACTTTTTGAGTTATTTTGTTCACAGACAGACGGACGGACGGACAGACAGACAGACAAACAAACTCTCCTGAAATATAACCTCCTTGGCGGAGGTAATTATAGACAATGAATCAGGCAGGTCCAGCAGCACTGTAAGGTTATTCAGAACAATGAGCTGCAGCATCTTTGAATAATAATGTAACAGCATTCAATGTTCCTATTTTAGCTTTGTATTTTTATTTAGATAACTACCGTTTTTTATTTAAAGTTGAATAAAATTAGTTGAAGAAATGTTGCATTTTCACAATTTGCTGCGTAAGTTAGAGTAGATGGACAAGAGATGATGTTATTTCTGATGAATACTGTCTGCATTTTGTGGTCTACATATTAACAGGACCAGAGTTGGTATTATGTCAGGGTTGAGATGGATTTCTAAAGACTGAAACCCTCTTGAAACTATCAAAATGTTGAGGAGCCTCTAGGATTCTCAGCCCTGGTCGAGGGCGTCCTCCTGTGTGGGAGTCAGCTGTCTGAGACTGAAGAAGGTGTCAACTCAAAGCTATGCATCCACAAACATGCAGCCCTATCAATTTGACAACCAGACCACGTGGAGTGTGAGAAGTGATGGGGGATTATCAAGGGAAGCCACTTTTATGGTAAGTATAAAGTGGCTTAAGAGATACAATGATGGATGGTTTGCACTTACCGAGGGACGCTTCCACTCAATCTTCATGGAGGGTTTGTGACTGTAGAAGAGTGAGGCATCAGTTGCAGGAAATGTAGGGTCTTCAAACACTACGTTCTTCTTCACATATTTGTCTCGAAGTTCCAGAAAAGTCTTCAGACGTTTAGCATCCTTTACAGCCTCATTTCTGCTCAAAATGGCAGAGTAGATGGAGTTGGACCCGGCTGGAGGGTAGTCAGCTTTGTCATCAGGACCGAGTGATGTTTCATTTTCAAAGAGCACCTTCACCTTAGTGTCTTCAACAACAGGCACTTTATCTTCATTTGTTTCGTCCCCCATTTTAAAAAAAGCACCCTTCAGTCTTGGCTGTCCTGCTTCAATGTTAGTTTTTAAAATGCTTGAAGAAATACAGGAATACTTCCCAATTGTGCAAAGGCTGCATGAACTTGCAAAACAGCCCAGAAGAAACTTCCTGTGTCCTCCCTGACTCTGGTAAACTTTCAGTTCCTTTATTTGCTGGTAAATTCTGACTCTGCTTGTGGGCAGTCAGGAAACCAACAGTCTCTTTCACCAGCGCTCCCACAGTCAATGCTGTGTCCCTGGTGTGAACTGCACCTAAATATAGGCCTCTTTAAAGAAGGGGAGGAGGCTTCTCGAGGAGAGACTTGGACCATGTCACATTTCCAGGTCACAGTTTGTTGACCAATGGGGAAAGGGGGAAATACAATCTGTGCATCTTTGAGTTAAACTAAAAGCATAGACGTTTCATTAGCAATTCCCACAAGTATAAAAAAAACTAAATGAAGGTCAAACAATATATCTTGTAGTGCACTAAGTTTATTTCATGTGACAAAGGAAGCCCACCTATCTTTCTCTTACACCCCTCTCAGCAAAACAGCTTACTCTGATTTTAGTAAGAAGCAGAATTGGGCTTGTCTGAACTTTTTTGACCTGGGTGGCTTAACAGGGGCACTGACTTAGACACTCACACAAGGCGTTCATAACATGCTCATGAGAATTTCACTCCTTAGAGGATAAGTTTGGTTTCTACAGCTTTCACATTGTTTATAGAATGAAGTAGAACATTATACTCACCCAGAAGGCTTTCCTGATCCAAACAGTGCTTCGTGAGATATTTAGATCCAAAATGGAGCGACGGACATCCGTATAATGGTAGCACATAGGGCATACAGTGCCGCTCCTAAAACTCCATTAATCGTCCAAAAACTCATTAGTTTCACCAATATTTCATCATGGTCCGCTTGCGCTACTCCTCCAAGACAGTCCGGGGTCGCTCCACCCATGTTTTGTGACTGTACTGACCTCTGAACTGAAGAAGAACTTATGCCTCCACGCATGCGCAGTACGCATCCTCCTTTCGATGAGCTCCTCATCTGTATACTCTGGCTCGAAACTGTAAGGACACCCATCATATACAAAGTTCTCCTCCACAACATCTTCATCTGATAGATATTCGTCCATTTTGCACAAAACTGGAAGAAGAAAGTCGTTGTGTAGCCGGCGGTCTTCCGCTGAAACAATGAGCTGTACTGCGCAGGCGCAGAGCAAGCGCTCTTCTTCTTCAGTTCAGAGGTCAGTACAGACACAAAAACATGTCTGGAGTGACAAAGACTGTAATGAAGGAGTAGCCTGAGCGGACCATGATGGAATATTGGTGAAACTAATGAGTTTTTGAACGATTAATGCAGTTTTAGGAGCAGCGCTATACATGCCCTATGTGCTACCATTATACGGATGTCCGCCGCTCGATTTTGGATCTAAATATCTCCCAAAGCACTGTTTGGATCAGGAAAGTCTTCTGGGTGAGTATATTGTTCTACTTCATTCTATAAACAATGTGAAAGCTGTAGAAACTGAACTTATCCTTTAAGTCCTTAAATCCTGTCATTTTGTTAAATGTGAGGGCTCAATGCAATTCTTAAGAAGCCTGTATGTTTCCTTAATTCATGTCCATATGCTAGATTTTAATGACTGTTAGAAGATGTTCACAATCACTAATGTTCAAACTCCTGATCCACCTGTATTCCTAGTCTGCCCAAGGTGCTCTGTCAGAGCTCCTATAGCAGAGCCTTCAGCTCCCAGTCTGATGGTTGGCTGGTCTGCTCTGAGGTAATCCGTCACTTCAGTGCTGTTTGCCATAATATTTTTGTCAACTCTGCATTCATTCAGCGGTCTATTCTCTGCACTGGGCTTGCCAACCAGAAAAAAAATGTCTTAAGCTGATGATGAAACAATCTTGTGCAAAGAAGTACTCTTTCATGAGTACAAATGAGGACATGTTAAACAGGCATATAAAACTCAAAAAGGCTGGATATGCTCTTTAAGCACAATACATGACCCTGGCCCTGACATAATTGGAAGAAGTCTGTCACAGCACAGTATGAGAACTTAAGCACTATAGCACAAGCAATGGTAAATAGCAATTCAGCGACATTAAACAAAGGTGTCGGTTTAGAGCAGGGGTGGCAACTGGCCAACTGGGGGCCACATGCGGCCCTTTGTCTCATTGAATGCGGCCTACCAATCATATCCAAAAACCAAGCAAACTGGAAATATGAAGGACCACAACAACTGCTGAATAGGATTCATCATGAGTAACTAGTACTTGATAATACCCAAATTAGGACAGATGATACGATATTTCTATTTATCTTAGATTGCAGGTACATACAGTCATGGAAAAAATTATTAGACCACCCTTGTTTTCTTCAATTTCTTGTTCATTCTAATATCTGGTACCACTAAACGTATAATACAATGAACACAACAAAAAATGCAGCTGGTCACATAATACTTTATGTCCTATTTGACATTCTTAAGCTTAATTGATTCCCAGGGTATATAAGAGGCCATTTCATGTCACAAGCAGCACTGCACATGCAAAGGCCTAGAGTGGTTTCCTGCTTACATTCAAGCCGTAGCACAACTCAGAAGTTGTCAGCTCTCACATAATGCCTAAAACAAAAGAATTATGTGAAGCCACAAAGGCAGCCATCTTGGCACTGCTGGAAATTGGCATGAGTGAGAGACAGGTAGCGAAAAAACTGAAGATCTCCAAGACAGCCGTTCAAAAAAACAAGCTGAACATGGCACTACCAAATTGCTACCTGGCCGTGGCAGGAAACGTCTTTCTACCCCACGAGATGACCGTGCACTCATCCGTTCCTGTGTCAGGAATCGTCGCCAGACCTCCAGGGACCTTAAAATGAGTGGGCACTGTCGAGAAATGTGACTTGTTCAGCAAGGACAGTTTGAAACTGACTTGTTGAAGCTGGTTTGAAGTCACACAGAGCACGCAAGAAGCCCTTCATCAATGAAAGGCAGAGGAAGGCCCGGTTACTCTTTGCTCGAGACCACAAGGATTGGACTGTTGATGATTGGGCTAAGGTTCTCTTCAGTGATGAATCCAATTTTGAATTGATGCCCACTCCAGCCAACTTACTGGTTAGGAGGAAGCCTGGAGAAGCTTACAACCCAGACTGTCTTGCCCCTACAGTAAAACATGGGGGTGGATCAGTCATGATCTGGGGTTGTTTCAGTCTGAGTGGAACAGGGCAAATGCAATTGTGTGAAGGCCGAATGAACCAGGTCATGTACAGGACTACCCTTGAAAACAGACTTCTTCCATCAGCTGGAAAACTCTTTCCTGCCTCGAATGACTGGATTTTCCAACAAGACAATGGCCCTTGCCACACGGCAAGGTCAGTTAAAGCCTGGATGGAGAACCACAACATTCGCACCATGCCTTGGCCTGCTCAATCACCAGATCTTAATCCAATTGAAAACCTGTGGAAAATCATCAAACTCAAAATGGAGAACCACAAGCCCAAAAACAAAGAAAATTTGTTTGAATTTGTCCAACAGGAATGGGCTGCTGTGACAGCAGAACAATGTCAGAAGCTGGTGGAGAGCATGCCAAGACGCATGGCTGCAGTCATCAAAAACAATGGTTATGCAATCAAGTATTAACTCTTGTGTGTATCATGTGTTTAAAGCAAACAGAAAAGAAAACATGGAATGCTTAAAAGTAGTGTTTTTGGCGGTACAATGCCATAGCTATTGATGTAAGAATTTAAGTAATTTTGGTTATTATCAAGAAAACCATGGAAAATGAATAGTTCTTAGTTCTTAAATTAAACTCTCATGAGCTATTTTTGTTGTTATCATTATAATTGTCCAAACAAATGTACCTTTAGTTGAGCCAGGCATTAAAATTAAGAAGAAATTGAAGAAAACAAGGGTGGTCTAATAATTTTTTCCATGACTGTATTTTGTTTTTCGAAGTTTCTAAATAAGCTATATTGCTATGATTGTATCTCTAAATATCTTCTATGAGGCATTAAAACATTGCATGGAGTATGAGGAAAAAGTATGTATTTGAAGACAATAGTAAAGGTTATATATTTGTGCTTTCATATTGGTTAACATTCATTCCCTTTTTACATTAAAAGAAACTAAAATTAGCTTAAGTTATATGTGATGCTCATGAAATCGCAAAATTCTAACGTTTGTATAATCCTTTTATAAAGCTTTATATTTGTTTTTTTTTTTGTTTACATATTTTTTCTCTTTGAGAGAGCCGGACAATATGAAAAAGCGTGGCCCTTGGGCATTAAAAAACAAAATTATGTGGCCCTCTTGGTAATCAGAGTCACCCACCCCTGGTTTAGAGGGTGAGTCTAATCAAAATGTGTCAAAATAAACATGATCAGGCATCAGTAAAATTTCAATCTACTCTCCTTGTTGCTACCCATTGAGATGGCCCTGAGCAGCACAGCTGTTGAAGTGGGTGTTGTTTTTTGGCACAGCATGATTATTGCTCTAAGCACAGACAAGCAACTGACACTAGTGTGAGTGCACCTCTTGCTGAAGTATGAAATGTGAATTCTTTTTTTAAATTTTTTTTGCCATTATTGAAAAGCCCTAATATGCAAGGAGATACCGTACAGCTCCAGGACTCGTAGGAGAGCAGGAAACATTGTGAGGGACTCCACTCACTCTGCTCATGGACTCTTTGAACTGCTCCCACCTGGTAAGTGACTCAGAGCCCTGCGGACCGGGACAAGCTGACACAGGAACAGTTTCTACTCATCTGCATTCACCATGTTGCTGCAATATCAATAATAGCTGTACCTATTCAACAGCTAATAGTTACACTATTCACTGCACAGCTGAGCTTTCCTTCCTCATGTTGTAAATATTCCCAGATGCTTTTATATATTCCTGATACACATTTTTTACATACTTTTGTCAAGAGTTTTGTTAATTTATTGTTCATTTATATTTCTTTAAATTTTAATTATTTAATCTTATACTCTATTTTTACATTTACCTTTATTTTTTTTGTATTATTTCTTTTTACCACCTTGTGCTAGAGAGACAACTGCCAAAGTCAAATGCCTTGTATGTGTCGCATACATGGCAATAAAAACTAATTCTGACTCTGATTCTGATTGTGAGATATATAAATCCAGTCATAAACTGTTATGACATTGATGAGGACCAGGACTGTCCTTAACTATAAAGTCAAAATGATAATGAGTCTGATTTTCAGGATTAAATTAACCAAAAGATTTAAATTAAATTAAATTAAAACATCATATTGGCCTAATGATGCTGATTTCATGTTATGCAGAATAGAAGAGCACCCACGTGGTTTAGTGGATTATACAAAAACTATTTTACCAACACTTGTAAAAAGGCGCTTTACTGACACCTGGTGGTAAGTTGGATGCCTTTAAGTTAATTTTCTTTTCAATGGTGCGTTTTAGCTGACTTAACCACCATTTATCGGTGTCCTGTTGGTCTAATTTTCTGTCAGTCTACTCCCATATCAAATAAGAAGGAAGAGCATTTAAACCATGAGGTTGCCAGGTTTGAGGAATATAAGTAATAGTGTTACTGTATAAAGCCAAATGAATGGACATTTGGTCAAAATCCATCTGTTCATCCATCTGCTGGACTGCTTACCCCTTTCAGGGTCCCAGGGGCTGGAGCCTACATTGGGGGGGAGAGGAGGGGGAGTTCCCAGAGCTGGTTGCCAACCAATCTCAGGGCCACATAGAGAGACAAACAATCATTTGACATTTTGAGTCAGGCATAAACCTTATGAGTATGCTTGTGGTCTGTGTGGGAAGGTGGACTGCCTGGAGGGAACCCTCACATGCACATGGAGAAGATGCAAACTCCACACAGAAAGGCCCTGACCAACACGGGTATTGAACCTGCAACCTTCTTCCTGTGAGGCACATGCACAACTTGCTACTTCACTGTGCCACCCTGTTCAAAACCCATCCATACGTTACATATATCACTGATCCCCTTCCTGTTCTCTCCCAGTCTTTTGTTGCCCCGTTCGCTTTTTCTGACATGTTTTTGGTATCTGAATCAAAATAAAAGAAATGAAAAAAATTAAAAATAGTTTATCAGTTTGAGAAATAAATATCTTGTCTTTGAGAGTTTTCATTTGGATGTAATTGGAGAAGATTTGAGAACATTATATTCTGTTTTATTTACTTTTTTAAAAAAAGCATCAGTGGGTTGGCTGTAATATCTGTTTCCACGGACACAAGCAACCATGGATCCCCAGTTCACATGGTTACCTATTTCATCATAACAGTATGATCAATGGACATGTTTTGTACGACAAAAAATGTTGTATGTAGCCGTAAGAGTTTTTAAATGTCATTTTATGTGATGCAGCACAATAAAAACAGAAGACAAGGTGAGACACAAAATAAGAAAAGTTATAAGTTGGACACTTTATATGTTTTTGAGGTTGAATTTTTTTGCAGATGAATTTTTCGAAGCAGATTTTTTTTGCAGCTGAATTTTTATATTGAATTTATAAAAACAGAATATTAAAGAGATCAATTGCTTTACACTGAAGTTAATATATCATTGACAAAAAATGGCAGAAATAAATATGCATGCTAGAGATTCAGTGGTCCTGAAATTCAAAGTCTGATTTTGAAGCTAAAAAAAAAATCAGCTTTAGAAAGGAAGCTTTTGAGGAAAAGGAATGTCAAAGGAAAAAATAAATAAATAAATAAAAGTAAGACTTCTGTTTTATTTTACAGAACACGAGTTGCTTATCCCTGTGCTAGGGCATACATGCCATTTAAGCTTTTTACATCGAAACATCAGAAGTGCGATTGGACAGGGGGGATGACAGAGACCAGATCTGGCAACCGCGGTATGCGCTGACGTACGGAGCTCGTAGTGCAGTGTGCATCTGGAAGTTGTCGCCATCATATCTGGCTAAATGTGGAGCTAACCTTAAGTCAGTGGAGCGTTGTATTCGAGGATATAAAGTTATTAACATCATTCACCACTATTTTCTTCCTCTGTCGAGACTGTGTGGACTGTTATGATGTTATTAATCAGTAAACGAGTGTAGGACTGTCGCGGTTTTCTGTTCTGTACTTGTTTTAGCAGCGGCTAATTTCCAGAGCAGAAGTCTTCTTGAGGAGTAGCGAGGGGCGGTGGGCTGCTAAAGCTCCCGCTAGCTAGCGGCGCCTGACAGGCTAGCAAGTTAGCTGGCCGGCTTTTAAAACACCCAGAGATATTTTTGTTTATATAAGTGAAAAAGTCCTCGACTGTGACTGCTGTTGCATGTTTGCCGGTAGTTTCTGCTGCTGTTACCAGTGAACGGACTGCAGCCAAGGAGCTAGCTTAGCAGCGTCACGAAGCTAGCTGCAGAGACCGAGATTTACAGCTAACAAAGCTAACCAAACAACAAACCTGGACCTGTCAGCGACACAAGGGGCGTGTTAAACTGGAGCTGCCATCGTCACATTACCCGTCTTTAACACGTATGTACAACAATGCTTCAGCTGCTACTCCTGTCTTTAACGCTGTGATGTGGTTTGTTTTGGCCTTTTCTGTCAATGCTACATCCGCTAACTTCTCAAGCCTTGTTCTTGTGCTTCATCAGTGCAAATCAGCCATAGCTACTCAATGCATGCTTTAAACTTTATCCTGCCTGTGTCTGTCTCATCTGGGCCTGCCATCAGGATATTTAAGGTTATATGACACTATACTTGTACATTGTCCAGAAGCCTGGTGACATAAGCAGTTTCAATATGCATCACAACAGCCCGTCTGCTTTTTATAAGTAGATGGTCATCCATCCTTTATCTGCACCACTTCTCCCTTTTGGGGTCACAGTGGGCAGAAAGCAGGGTGTAACCAGCCAATCAAAGGGCCACATGGAGAGACCGACAACCATTCATGCTCATATATGTACCAAAGGGCAATTTTAGAGTCAGTGATTAATAATGAGCATGTCTTTGACCTGTTGGAGAAAGCAGGAGTGCCCAGAGAGAACCCACGCATGCATGGGGAGAACACACAGACATTGTTCACTGATAGTTCGAACCAGCAACTTTCTTGCTGCCTGCTGCACCACCATTCCACCCAATAGCAGATGAACAACAAGTCAATGTAGTCAAATTCTTATGAGAAAGATTCATTTTTGGAAATTGTCTCCGACTGCTCTGTCCTCAAAGAACTTGACTGTATGGGGTCCTTTTGTGAAACCAAATCTGAACACCCTGTGAGTGATTTATCAACCAGGTTTTGTTTTGCTTAGTGTTTTAGAATTGATTCCTAACTAACTTTGCAAGGCTGTTGTCAACTTTCTGATGCACACAGTTGAAAATGTTAACTACAAGTGATTCAAGAGCACAAACCTTCACTCTGGGATTTCCAACATTGTCAAGCAGAATGTTGTTAAAATGGGTGAAGCTGCCCTGTCACTGTTAAGAATTCTTCTGTACATTTGTATTTCCACATTTGCATTCAGATCACCAAAAAAAAAAAAAAAAAAAAAAAAAAAATCACTTCTCCCTGGTGGTGCCAGCGAAAACACAGCAGATGATGGGAAGGAGCAGTAGCCATAGTTTTTTAAAATTATTTTTATGGTTACCTCCGCCAAGGAGGTTATGTTTTCGGGAGTGTCTGTCTGTGTGTCTGTGAACAAAATAACTCAAAAAGTTATGGATGAAATTTTCAGGAAATGTTCAGCATGGGAAAAGGAGTTTTTGGTGTTGATCCGGATCAGCGTCTGGATCCGTCATCTGTGGTGCTGGTGGAGGTCTGCGCTCTCTGAGTGCTTTTCTAGTTATTTGTTTTTTATTCTGTAATACTGAAATGCTTCTAATTCCCAATTTCCCCGAGGAAGTTTTTCCACAGGGATTAATGAAGTACTATTCTAATATAATCTAACCAAACCTCTTTGGTGGTGGCAAGGATGCCTGTAAGGGGACATAAAGCTTTCAGGGGCCCGGAGTCATGTAGGGGCCCTGAATGATGGGAAATGCTATAGTTCATTTTGAATTCAAGCTGTGATTATGATGTTTCAAAGTATTATCTTATCCTGTTTACTCTCCATTAGCTATTAAAAACACATTTTTTGCCCTGATTACTCCCTGTTACATGTTAGCCCCCTCTCATTAAGTTATTTTTCTGATGTTTTACTGACTGCAACTTGAACATATTTAGTGAAGTACGGGTACAGTATGACTGTGTTCATAACTCCATCAGACTTTTCCAGTCAGCTCCAAAAATAACAGGAGCCAGGACCAAAATGCAAATTAGTACTAATCTTACATCTCCAGTGCTTAAGTTTGAAATTGTTCAATGGCAGCTGGGGCCCATTTACAAGGCTTCTCAGGGGCCCAGCTTTTCTCTGTACAGCCCTGGGTTGAGGTAATAATCATTATTTCTGTCAGCTTTATCACCTGTGTATTATTTCCTAATTCAACAACCCATAAGAACTTCTGTTTCAAGATCATTAACTAGGTGCAGCAAATCAATTCACATGAACTTAAGTTTATATTTTTTACAGCTAAAAAAAGCCTCTGTTTAGGAGTAGATGAAGATAATATTGTGAAAGTAGACGACAATGTAACATAAAAGGGTAAAAAAAAAATAGTCGTAACAAGCACACAGGTTAACCCTTCCGCGACTGCTGCGTTCAAGGCGATCACTTTGCTTGTTGCACATTGACAAAGTTAAAAAAGTTGATCTCTTCAGGCGATGTTGTGTGTGGCTGTGCGGCACCAGCCAGCGTTGTGTGATGGTACCCATGACAGACGGTTTTTATTCCAGACTACAGAGTAACAATATATGTCAATGCAGGAAATATTAATCAGTGAGGACATCAGTTCCACCGAGACGGACCACAGAAAACTCACAGAGGATGCTGCTTCAGGGCATCGGCTGCAATTTGTTCTGTTTGATTAGTGAGTGAAAAGGATACAGTTGGAACAATGTCAGCTCATACATCTTATTATATGATATATGATATGATCGTGGTGAACGCAGCTTAATAGTCACTTCTTTTAAGTAGACGTTTGATTAAAAGATGTAACTTATGTAAATGTGCTATTTCTGTGTTAAAATTCACCTAAAGGAGCAGTGCTGTCAGTGTTATTACTGTCTTTGTTGATGTCTTGTCAATCAGTTTGTAACTCATGATGTAAAATGAGCTATGTCAAATTAATTGAACTTTGTCTACAATAATTAAGACCATAGACTGACATGGAGTTTGAATTTTCCTGTGCGTCTCACAGCCGGCTTTAGGGCCTGACAACTAACATGTCCGAGGGAGAGACCAAGCAGGCCCCGGACGCTGTCCAGGACGTGAAGCCGGAGTCTGTGGCGGCAGCTCCCGCAGGTCAAGGAGTATCATCCGTATCCCCCCCTGTGTCAGTGGTGACCCAGCCTCCAGCTACTGCTGCCACAGAGGATGAGGAAGAGGAGAGTGAGGATGAGTCAGAGATTCTGGAGGAGAGCCCATGTGGGCGCTGGCAGAAACGCAGGGAAGAGGTGAGGAGTTTTGAAGTAAAGATACTGTCTGTTAGGTTTTTACTTCTGCAAAGGAGGCTGTTTTTGCCAGTGTATGTTTGTCTGTCCGTATGTTTGTTTGTTAGCAAGATTACACAAAAACCACTGCATGGATTTTGCTGAAATTTTCAGGAGATGTTGGTAATGACCCAAATTAAATATGACTAGATGTTGGTGATGATCCAGATAACCACCATTAGCGAACAATTGGTTCTGCTCAATAGCTGTCTAATGTTGATATCAACATGATTCTGAGTGCAAGGTGTGGGTTTTCAGGGTCATATTACTATGGTAACTTTATCATAAAACTATTGCTTACAGATGTAACAGCAAGTTGAGAGCTACCTTGGTGGAGGTTGCACTCTGAGTGCTTTCTAGCTGCAATATGTTTAATTTTATTAAAAAAAACCCTACAATATAATAATTATAATATGCAATATATTTTCAGCCTGATACGATTTTGGGCAGATCAGGGCTGAAAAAAATCATCAGATATTTTCAGATCTTTCAGTTCCTGTGTCAGAGAATGGCAGTGTATCCATGTACCATTACACCTTCATCTTTGAAGGCTGAACATGATGTGTTTTGGAAAATTAAGTGAAAACTAAGTTTCCTGGTGATTGCTCTAGACTGATGCCTCTTCTTGTTTTGCTCCTGAAGGTGAATCAGCGCAATGTTCCAGGAATCGATAACGCTTACTTGGCCATGGACACAGAGGAAGGAGTTGAGGTGGTGTGGAATGAGGTCATGTTCTCAGAGAGGAAGAACTTCAAGCTGCAGGAGGTGGGTGCAGACCAACGCAGTTTGATATGTCCCAGCAGTAAAATGCTCCAGGCCAGCAACAAAACCTTTGTTGATCGGCCTTATCTTCAAGAGGATTAGGGTTTTCTGTGTTGTTTTTTGCTGTGATCTCAAACAATGTGGAAGCCTGCGGGTTTTCTCAGCTTCATTTGGTTTTAAGCTCCTTAAGCAAGCGGTCCAACTTGTTCCTGCCAGAACAGTAAAAAATAGATATTTGAAAGGGGGAAGTAAGCAGATCAGAAGGAGGGGTTTTTAAGGCACTCTGTTGCATATACCTTTTGGTATTCACGGCATCTGGTCTACTGGTTTTACTTTTGTATGTTGTAAGAATGAAAACAAAAGAATAATGCATTATTGATTATTCAGATATGTATTTTTTGGGTGCTATAGACAAAAGAGCTTTATCACACTAGATGCATTTTTCTTGCACCACACCAGCATTGCATGCATGCTTTCATTTTGGCATGCATGTTATCAAGTGCTGCTAAGAGCTGAAGGTCAGTTTGCCTCTCCTGTGAAGAAACTCCCCTTGATTGTTCAGAATACTTTCTGCATGTTTTCCAGGTCAGTTATTCTACAGAAGCCTGTTATTATGTTGATTATATTGAGAAACAGCTTTGACAGTAGAATGATGCAACTTCAACATATCAGACCCATGGTATGAATTGCTGGAGGTTTTTGACATGCATCTACTTTAAACCTGCTGTCAGGCTTCTTACGAAATTGGAAAAGTGAAAGGTTTCTTCTCTATTTTATATGAATTTCATTAAACGTATAAATATGCTTTTGTCCACACACTAGAAAGTGAGTAGCCTATATATTACAGTCCAAGAGTTTCTTTTAGCGCTCTTTTGTCTATAGATGTGAAATAAGAATCCCCTCCTTCACTGTGAAGCAGTTTATATGAAATTATTCATAACTGCAGCTCACTGAGGTCCAAACCATGAAAGTGCTGTTGTGTGAATTAGAATGGAAAAGTACCATATTTTGATTTCATGTCAAATACAGTGAAATTTGTTAGGCAGGGGTCCGCTTCTTAGCATCTTAAAAGTGCATTAATGTGCTTGTACACCAACGTAGGTTTGGAGTGATACTATCATGGAAGAACTCGTGCATTCTTTTAGGCCCATCCTAATTTTAAATTTACAAAAATACTTTGAAGTTTGAACACTTTGTGATGAATTGACTTTTCATTTTGGTCTTGGTGGGGCTCTTCTTTTTTAATAAATGTTGGACTAAAAAGGGTTCCCAGGCACATCCTTGAAAGGTGTTAAGGTGCGTTCACACCGCACGCTACTTGTACTACCTCAGCGATCACTCTCCATGCAAAGTCAATTTACAGCTGCGATGGGGCGGGGCTAACCCTCCCACTTTTCACACTACCACATAGCTTGTCGAGCGATGTGAAAGTAAAAAAAAGTTGATCAATCAGCGTTGTGTACACGTGTGACGGTACCCTAAACAGACAGTTATTCATCCGGACTACAAAGGAACAATCCATGTCCGTGTGGGAAACATTAGTCAGTGAGGACATAGTTCCGCCTAGACCAGGGGTGGGCAACTGGCAGTCCGGGGGCCGCATGTGGCCCTCCGCCTCAAAAACTGTGGCCCACCAGTCATTTCCAAAAATTTAACAAAAGAGAAGAAAACCCAGATATTTAATAGAAATAATTCTATATGATGTAGATTGATATTTTCATTGGTTGTAGTAAGTTACTAAAACACTTAATTTGCTATAGTAATGTCTCTAAATCTCTAAATCTCATAAAGCAGAACATTATATTAATTATTACTCATTCTGTATTTAGAAAATGGCAACAGTAAAACATTTGTGCTTTAAAAATTGAAAAACATTCATTGTTTCATTGAATTCGAAACAGCTGAATGGATTTAATTCTGTGTACATTGTCTAATTTACTTGAATCCTATGCCATGTTCATTTAGCTATGCATAATAACTGGTATTTCTGCATTAATATATGAATATCTGTACGTTATTTTCTAATATCTTTTTTATTTGCATGTTTTGTTTATCGAATATATTTTTGCCCCATCAAGTGTATTCGAAAATTTGCCACAATGTGGCCCTTGGGGTTTAAAAAACAGTTTTACGTGGCCCTTTTGGTAATTAAGGGTGCTCACCCCTGGCCTAGACGGACCGCAGAGAACTCACAGATGATGCTGCTGCAGGGCATCAGCTGCAGTGTTTTGTGGTTGATAAGTGAATGAAAAGGATACAGTTGGAATAATGTCCGCTTATACATCCTATTATATGATATATGATATGATCGCGGTGAAACTGGAGCGGTTGCCGACGGCAGCGGTGACCAAAATGAGGTATTTATGGACGCGCGACACTACGTCAGTGGGCGACGCGATTTTGGTAGCTGGGTTGCTTGCGGTGTGAACGCAGCATTAAGTTTGATGTGTGAAATTTAAGGCCACAATAAGTGTTAAAGGTCTTTTTATTATCCGTGTGAGAAACCTTAAAACTATTTTAATCCTGTTTTGATCTGTTTATGTTGAAGGCTGCTATAGGAAACACCTCGGTGTTGGCTTAATTTTCTTACCGTATGCACATGCTTTATGAAAGCTGATTCTCTCTACCTTTCATGGGAAAATATGCACCTCCATAATGTATTATTAAATAAGTATCAGCACCCTGGCTTGTAATTGTTCAGTAAAATAATCTCACTTTGGTAATAAAGTGTTAAAGGTATTTTAGAAAATAGATGTACCCCGTGTTAACTGCAGTTTGTTCTGCAGTGTAAAACAGGTTTTATTTATCCTAAATCTGGTCTGATAATGGTCTTGAAAAGTCTATATTATTGACTAGTCTATATTAGTCCTTATTATAGATATTGGAAATTGTGAAGTGACCTTAACAAAGGTTGGGAATCACTATTTTAACTGTGATTCATGATGCTTGTGTTATGTACTCCTTTAAAACATAGCCCTGTTGTTTGTAATCCATATACTATTCTGTGTACCTTGTGTGTAGCCTTTGCATGCAAAAGATGACAAAGTTTTTACATTTGCAGCCCTTCTCACATTAGCCTGTGATTGCTGAAGTCACAAATATTTGATAGTTTATATTTATTATGTGTTTGAATCCCCTTTTCACCACAGGAAAAAGTCAAAGCAGTTTTTGACAATTTGATCCAACTGGAGCATTTAAACATCGTCAAGTTCCACAAGTACTGGGCAGATGTGAAAGAGAACAGAGCCAGGGTAAGACCATAAGACTTCATCATGTCAGCAAACTTTCTATCAAATCCTATAGGAAGTTTTAAATGCAGTTTAATATGCTTTTGTGTTTATTTTTGACATTTTTTCTGCAGGTGATTTTCATCACTGAATACATGTCTTCAGGGAGTCTGAAACAGTTCTTGAAAAAGACAAAGAAAAACCACAAGACGATGAATGAAAAGGTGCATAAGCTGTGCTATTACACGATAACTGCTTTAGAGAAAAGCATGGTGCCAAAAATTCTACAACTATGTCCAAGCCCTGTTTAGCCTGACAGGATTTTCCCATATTGTAATTATATTTGTGTAATCTGCTTGTTATCTGACAGGCCTGGAAGCGCTGGTGCACGCAAATACTGTCTGCCCTTAGGTAAGTCAAATGTCAGTCGAGTGAGATGTCTGTAATTTATGTTTAAGAACAAATTAATCTGAGCACTGATCCAGCTGACAATGCAAATGTCAAAAAACAATGTATATTTACATACACATTTAATGGAGCTTCAGATTGTCTCATGCACGGTATTTATCTTGGCTACTTCCTTTTTTCCCAGTATACAAGCTTCAAGGAAGAATAGACTGATTGACTTAAGTTTTTCTTTCCCAACTGCACTCGGTGGCAACATGTCTCTCAAGAGTTGGTTGTTAAAAAGTTTAAAATCTGTTCACACCTTGTTAAAAGTTACCTGTTGTGGTGGTACACAAATGCTGATGACAACACTTTTGCTGTGCTGTGGTATTTGTCCTGGTCAACTAATTGACTTTTGATCAGTGCAATTTTTTGATCCCACAATCACAAATCTAGTTTTGTACAAAGGCAGTCAGATTAACATGTTAACATGTATTTTAGAAATCCAGTTTTTGTCAGACAAGCACAAAAATTCGATTTTTTCTAACTGTATGTTAAGGAGGGTTATTATTAATAAGGTTTTATTGGCAGCATTGCCATTATCCATTCTATTTGTGGATCCAGTTCCTTATTGATTCCTGTGGATTTTTGATTTTCGGTGGCAGTGCTGTCAGACAGACACTCCTGATAATGCAGCAGTGTTACTCAATGCTTCACAGATGCAGAAACTGGTTGTTGTGCTGTTATTTTTATATATATATTATTTGTAATGAACTGAACCACAGCTTGGACCCACATGCTGCTGACTGCCTATGCTGAGAGGGTTACATCTGAGATTTTCGAGGCACACAGAACACTGAGAGTTGGTTAGACTAATGACATTGACTCCTTTGGCCACTTGTGATTGATTTTCATTTTTGATCCCCATCTATAGAAAACGTAGTGCCAACCTCTGGATACCAGCTGTGCTTTAGAGACTTATTGATTTGTACTCCTGAAAGTGGTTGGATTTGTGTCTGTTTTTGTACTGACTTCACCTTTTTCCTTCCTCTTAAAGCTATCTTCACTCCTGTGAACCTCCCATCATCCATGGTAACCTGACCTGTGACACCATCTTTATCCAGCACAATGGCCTCATCAAGATAGGCTCAGGTACAGATCTTAAAAGCTAGATGGATCATTTAGAAAATAACACCAGCTGAAAGCCATAGCCAATTTTTGCACTACGTGTGTTCTTACTATTAACATTTTCAATGTGTTTCGGTGTTGATCTGATTAAGAGGGCTTTTCTGCGTTGTTACAGTTGCTCCAGACACCATCAACAACCATGTGAAAACATGTCGGGAAGAGCAGAAGAGCCTTCATTTCTTTGCTCCTGAATACGGAGGTAAGATCCTGTCTCTTCCTGACGTACAATGACAGTGTGCTGAAGTGTGATTGAAACATTGATCAGCTTCTTTCTGTTTCCAGCTGTTGCCAATGTCACCACAGCCGTGGATATTTATTCCTTTGGAATGTGCGCCTTAGAGGTGAGAAGACGCCTTCTGCTTTCAGCTTCAGACCTTAAATAGCCATTCTTTAATAGACAAACACAGTCTCATTCATTAAAACCATAATCCAGGCCTCAGACTGGATTACTAAGAATCCATGGTGCTATTAACATGCTTGTTTTGTGTCTCTGGTGCAGTGGTTCTCAAATGGTATTAGGTAAAGCACACTGGTTTGCCTCAGGAATTAGTACAGGTATACGTCATTACATCCAATGACCAACTAACAAATGAGTTTAAAGAGGACATATCATGCTTGTTTCTCCTTTTCACTATGCCAGACTAGGATGCCTGTAAAGCATTGGCCATAAACATTTAATCAGAAATGTACCCATATGGCACACTGTACAGGACTTTCTCAAGTAAACTCAATATGCAGGTCAAACCGATAGGATACTAAAAAATTCTTTAATGATTGTATTATGCATGGATTAGAATGTGGTGTACTATGGGAATATGGCTTGGTTTAAGGTGTGCCCGGGCAAAGTTAGTGTGAAAATCACTGCTATAGTGCCTCAAATCAACACCTAAGATTACGCTATAATCTTTAACACCGGCCTCTTATGGGATGTTTCTGTTCCAACTCAGTCTGTATATGTTTATTTTTTTCTAATGATTGTTTTCAAATTTATTCTATTATATGTAAGTATTAAATCATGCATCAGCATGATATGTCTCCTTTTAATGTACTATGAATAAATTGTCAGATAACATTGGCAATAAACATTTAATCAGAAATGTACCCATATGGCACACTGTACAGGACTTTCTCAAGTAAACTCAATATGCAGGTCAAACTGATAGGATACTAAAAAATTATTTAATTATTGTATTTTGCATGGATTAGAATGTGGTGTACTATGAGAATTTGTCTTGGATTAAGGTGTACCTGGGCAAACTTAGTGTGAAAATCCCTGCTATAGCGCCTCAAATCAACACCTAAGATTACGCTACAATCTCAAAATCCGCCTCTTATCGGATGTTTTGCTTGATATGGTTCTGTAAGATGTGTAAGGTAAATGTATAAATGCGATAAAAAGTAGTAACTCTTATCACCTGCGTACTGCAGAGACCTTACAGTTTTTGTTCAAACATCTGATTTGTTGCATGCATTATAACTGAATAATTGTATTCAGTTTGAAACCTGTTCATTAGTTATTGTAAAGTTGTAAGTTGTGATGGTGCAAGGCCTCAAGGCACAACATTTGGGAGCCACTGCTCGAGAGTAAACAGTGACTTTGAGCACACAACAGACTCAACAGCTCGGGGGCATAGTTTGCTTGATATGGTGGACACAGAAGTAAGAAAACAGGATGTGAGGTTTATGTGTCATTTACAAGACAGGCGGCGTGGGAAAAAATAGAGCATCAGTCATTAAGTGAATATAACGTGTTTTTAACATGACAGTGTTTGCTTTTTTTTTTAAATCACCTCTGTTTTCTAAGTTGTCCATAAAATCTCATCCCCAGATGGCTGTGCTGGAAATCCAGAGTAATGGAGATTCGTCTTATGTGTCTCAAGAAGCCATAAACAGTGCCATTCAGTCGCTTGAGGACCCATTACAGCGGGTAAGTGGACTACAGCAGATAAGTTAGAACCTGTGTTGGACCTGGAAGCTCAGTCCACATACTGACGTTTTCTCATTGATGTTTGTATTTAGAGTGTGGAAATAACTAAAGGCTGTGATCATCCAGTGGACCTAAGGCATTCACTGCAGTGTTGTTTCATTCAGACAGTTGGAGGGGTCTGTTGTGTATTTATGGAGGTTTTTGGTATTAATGCAGCTTTCTTCTCAGCACATGGTGTTTGACTTTGTATTTAGAGTGTGGAAATAACTAAAGGCTGTGATCATCCAGTGGACCTAAGGCATTCACTGCAGTGTTATCTTATTCAGACAGTTGGAGGGGGTCTGTTGTGTATTTATGGAGGTTTTTGGTGTTAAAGCCCTACAACTGTTAATGCAGCTTCTAAATCAATGGGATTAAAACAGTGTGGAACAAATAAATCCACTGATCAGCCATCTTCAGCCCCAGAGAGAAGCAGCCAAGATATTGCATTTATTACATATGGCTGACAGCAATATGTTGCGAAAGTCCAGCCTTAGTGCAAATGTGGTTGATGACTCCTGACTAGTTTATAAGTCAAATTTACACAGTGCAAAAACCTCATCATAGAAGGACTGATCTTTGTCCTTCAGTGCTGCCATGTACAACCTGAAAAATGTGGGATATCGTTTAAAATGTGAAGTAAAATTTGTTTGTGAAGTGCATATCGTAGCAGTAAGAGCAGTTGACCAATGTGAAGAAAAAATGTGAAATGCAAACAGTTATTAGCAAAAAGTAAACTGTAAACTAAAAAGCCAAACACTGTTAAAGGATAAAAAAAAAATACTCACAATATGCTCACAAATTATATCTGAATGTGAAAAAACAGCCATGTTACAGTCAAGGGACCATGAAAGAATGGGTACCTCTTAGTTAATGATTAGAGCAGGGGGCTGCAGGGGGCCTTTGCAGGACCTGGAGACCTGAAGGGTCTGCTGGTTATGTTAGGGCTCAGGAGGTTAGTTACAGTGGGATGGGGGACTCTATTCAGGGCTGCAAAAACTAACGAGACAATCTTAAAATCAATCCTGGAGCAGAGACTCCCAGGAGTCAGTGTTGAGAAGGAGAAAAACTTAATTATGTGAAAACATTCTCTTTAAAGACGGCATTGTTTCAGAAATGTGTCCATCTAGGGCTGAACGATATGGACAAAATTTAATGTCTGGATATTCATGCCAGATATCTCGATATCGATACAGTATGACTACGGGTTTGGTGAAAACCAAGCATTTATCAGAAAAATAGAAACATCCAATACAAAAGAATGTGGAAAGTGCAGTTTTATTTATAAGTAATCTTTATTTTTTTTTATGTATTTTTTGGGCATTTTGTGCCTTTATTGGTAGGAGAGAGACAGTGGATAGGCTTGTGAAGGGGGTGAGAGAGTAGGGGAGGACACTCTGCAAACTGGTCACGGGCGGGATTCGAACCTGGACCGGCAGAAGCATGTACATGGGGTGCCTGGTTGCTAACCACTCCGCCAAACCAGCACCCCTATAAGGAATCTTTATTGTTTATATCAGGGGTGTCAAACTGATCCAGTAAAGGGCCACTGTGGTTTTCATTTCAACTGGATTGTCTTTACACAGTTGATTTGTCGGATCAGGTGTGTTCTTGCTTGTTTGGAATGAAAACCTGCAGCCACAGTGGCCCTTTACTGGATCAGTTTGACACCCGTGGTTCATATTGTTGCTTTTTTGATATTAATATCTTGAATGTTCCTATCTCGATATGGGTATGATCACAATATATCATTCAGCCCTATGTCCATCCACATTAAACATTGAAAACACGGGCGTGTGTGATTCCTGTGACACCGTCAACGCTTCTTACATCTAATCCTCTGCTGAGACTTCATTTTTCTTTTTTTAAAAAAATTTGAATTAAATCAAAACCTGGCTTTATAGACACACACGAAAAATTTTCAATACAGAAAAGTGCATTGTAATAAATTGATTATTTTTAAAATAATTACTGTTTAAAATAACAAGCTCCAGCATAAGGGTCTTTAACCAGCTTTGCACATGTAGTGTAGTTAAAGTGAAAAATATCTGTCATCATAACCAAGGGCTGTATGATCTTAGTGTGGTTTGCTCTGTTTGCCCGTAGATATGATTCCAGAAAATGCTTTGGAAGAGATGACAAAGAACATGGATCCTAACCTGGTGATTGTTGAAGCCAAGGAAGGAGTTCAGATGAAGTAAGTATGAGACAGACAAAACGACAGATGTCCGGTCAAAGTGATCATCCCTCACGTTTGGGAGTTTCCTTTGATTCACTTTTTGCCACATTTGCCAACGAATTAGCTGATCATGTTTCTGTAAAGGTAGTTAAATAATTATCTGAATATTGACCACATATGGCAGAAGCTTCAAAATATCAAGAGGATAATATCAGCATAGATTTTAGAGATAGTATTTAGCCTTGATTGTAGTTTCTAAGAAAAAAGTCTAGAAAGTATTTGATGAGATTTCTAAACTGTAAGCTCAAAATGTTTATAACAGTCTTATTGTCTCTTGCAAGATGTCTTAAATTTTTGGTAGCTTTGACAGGTGCAAGTGAAATGTTCTTTTAATTAAAGTCCACTATGCATTATTTTATAGAAATGCTTGTTTTTGGAAATATTTGGAGAAACTCTGACAACATTCAAAATATAATTATCCACAGGTAACAGTGAAGCACGGTGGAGGTTTCCTTCCAGTTTTTTGGCTGCTTTTCATTTCATAGGTTAATGGAGCTGTTAAGGGTTAATGGTGTCCTTAATTCTTAAAAAATAAAGCAGTTACTTCTTTATCATTCAGCCCCATCAGGGAGGCATCTGATTGGCCCTGAATTTATTCCTCAGCAGGACAACCCAGAAAATGTAAAGTTTATTTTTCTTAAGCATTCAGAAATGCTGGTGGAGAGAGAGTTGTAAATGCAAATTCAAGGAATTTTGGCTTCAATTTGGATGAAATGAAGGGAAGAGTTGGTAAATAAGCACCACTGGTTAAGATATTCAAAAGCTTTGGATCTTGGGACACTTGTAGCTAAAGTTTAATCTGGAAATCATGAAGCTGTCAGGTGCAGAAATGTTCAAATTGTTAAATGTTTTTGGGTGTTAAAATGATCTAAACTGTTATAAACTAAATGGTGATACAGTGTGCGACAACCCCTACTAAATCAAATTCAAATTAATTTCACTCTTTTCTGTAAATGAACAAAAACATTGTGTCTGAAAATGTTCTTTTCCTCAACAATTTCAAGCACACAAAAAAGCAAAAACCTATCCTGGGAAATTCATTTAAAAAGATTTCTCCCAATGTTTCTGAAAACTACAAAACGTATTCATGCAAGTTTATTAGACTCCAACATTTCTCTTACAACGAGCTTTAGAAAATTCCTGAAATCCCCCCTTAATCTCTGCTAAAGGTTAAAACCTTTTAGTTAAAATGTCATAATTGCTCTTGAAAGTATTATAATTTCTCAACGAATTATTTTATTCCCAGAAACTTAACCAGCAGCACCTGAAATTAACTTTTTGACTTGTCATCCAAATGTAGAAAAAATGAGCTTTTCAAGGATACTGTTTTACCGCCCAAAATCAAAATTATTTTTGTCTCTCAAACATAATCAGTTAACTGAGTCACTTGTTCTACTGATGGGGTCATTTAATTGGATTGGAGAAGTGATTAAACATGAATTTACTCAGCTTGTACTGTATGTATACGTGGCAGTTCAGACACAAACATTTACCTGAACAAATGGAAACCTTGGCCAGTGTCTATGTTGTTCATGCTGCATGGCCAGGTTTGTACTCGTTAAATGAAACTCCTGCCTCATTTTCTGCCCATACTTGCTCTTCAGGATGTACATGGCTTATGACGATATAAGTGAGATATTTTTAGTCAACTTTTAGACACATTCCGCACTGAATTTTGGGTTTTTATGTGCACTCCTAACATTCAGCTGAGTCACAGATCTTTCTCTCATCAGGCTGTCTCAGTTTCCTGCCCTTGAGCTGGACAAGTTCTTGGAAGATGTAAGGTATGAAACCAGCTTTTCCATCAGCGGTATTAGAAATCTGACAAACCCACAGCTGTCGCTTCACAATCAAACCCAACATTTGGTTTTAAAAATGAACTCTGGCTTTAATGGCAGCATTTACATCATTACATTATGTGCGTGTTGTTATTCAGGAATGGGATCTATCCTCTGACGGCGTTTGGGATACCATGTCCTCAACAACCCCAGCAGGAGGCAGTAAAGTCACCTATAGTGCCCCCCTCAGTGAAGACCCCAACTCCCGAACCTGCAGAGCTTGAGACACGGAAGGTAAAAACCAACATGTTGGACAAATCCCGTCATGTTCTGGTCTTCAGATTAAAACGCCAGGTTAAGCTAAACTCTCAAAATTAGGACCTTCGTCTGTCTTCTTGAGTACTGGATTATTTTCATGTACTGTATGTTAAGGTGTTCTCCTGTGTCTCTACAGGTCCTCCAGATGCAGTGCAACATTGAGCCTGTTGATGAGGGCACCAAACATCATGTGAGTTTCACTTGGGTTTTTCTGATTAATGATGGGGCCTTTACCAAACCAGTCCCCCTGCACAGTCCCACTCCAGCACAGAGTGAGCTCTGTTTATGTCCATATCTGAGTTACGCTCCATTTTTAAGGTGGAGAGGACAGGAAATAATAAAAACGGCTCTCCTTCCTCATACATAAATATTAACTTCAAATAATTAGCTGTTGTCTTGTAAGTACTGTTTTTGTTATGTGACAATCAACTTTTTGTTGTATTATTTTTCTCTACTCCTAACATTTGCACCAAGATTTCCCTGACAGTGTTTATGGATTCTGGTCGATGTCTTCTAAAAACATCTCTAGAAGTTCCATAATGTTTGCTAAAACGTAACTGTAAATTTACAGTATAATTTAGGAAAGTATTCAAGTGCCTGAAATTTCCCAGGAAATGTACCTGCAAATTCTCAAACATTCCTCAAAAGTTTGTTTAGTTTACTGTCTAAGTTTGTGGCTTCCAAAGTGTCTTAAAATTCACCTACAATAACTAACAGGGAACTACAACAAATATGTAAATAACTTAATCTAAGTCTCAGAAGCTTACTGCCAAGTGAGTTCACTTGAACCGCCCCATAAATACTGTAACTGAGGTCATTTCAATGCAGACTCTCAGGGTTGGATGCCCTCCTGTGGCCTCTTTCCTGCATGAAGTCTCCCACTGTGTCTCGCCCTGTTTTCTGACTCCGTCCACTGTCTTCAATCATTTGGTAAAAGACCCCCAAAAATAATGTAGAACCTTAAACATAATTTGAACACTGCTCATGCCCCTTAGATGACGAGTTTTCAACATTAAAACAGTTTTGCTGACAAAAATCATCCGTATGATCAGAAACATTTTCGTTGTAGAAAGAAAGAATAAAAAAGAGCTGAATGATGGATTTTATACAGACTTTGTTTTTTTTCGTATCTGTCTGATTCAGCTGATTCTGATACAAAGTCAGCTTGGTGTTGTGTCATGTCCGTCACACACGTGAGTTATCTCTTCCTGAACTTTTCACGATGTCTTTTCTTTCAGCTGACCCTGTTGTTGAAACTTGAGGACAAGCTGAACAGGCACTTAAGCTGTGATTTGTTACCAAGTGAGTATTTTTCTTTTTAAGCATTTCATTTTTTTAAAGATGAAGTCTGTTAATAGAACTGTACCTCGGTTTCAGGGAACTGTATGCATTTTTCCCCACAGTAGTTACTAAATTAGATTCAAACACACAGAAGAGGACACGCAACGCACGCAAAGAAATAGTAGTTTGATGCGTTTTTTGCAGGCTTTCATACCCAATTTCCCAACATGAAAATATCAGATATTAAATAGTCTGTGCATTGACCAACATGTTACTGAACTTTTTTTCTAAGTTCTGAATTTGTGCAATCAAAAATCACATTTATTCATGGTTGTGGTTGGTAATTTGCCATTAAGTGATTACAAGCAGCACAAAAAGAATCATGTTAAACTAGAGATCCTCATTTTATCCCCCTCCCCTAATTTATGGTTTAAATCATAGAAAATGAAAAATAATGCTGCAAAAGATAAATGCTGATCACAGGAGCCATGTTTGATGCCACTAAAGAATAACATAGCATCTGTAGAAATTTCAAACCAGATTCAAAATTTCATTAACTTCTTAATCTGCTCTGTGAGATAGTCCATGTGTCCAGATCCTAGTTTCCTCACGGCATGGCCTTAGTTTATTGACATGAGTGATTGGTGTCTTCTGGCCTCACTGAGTGTCGTCTGCATACCAGTGACATTTTCTGGAGTGATCCATGATGTGGAAGGCCGACTCAGGTCACTCGCGGTAGTTTCCTGCTCTTCTCCGAGGGCCTAATTGTTGTCCTGTCACAATATATTCAAGAAATGTCTCTTGTCCATCTGCAGCTCTAACAGAATACTTTTTTTGCATTTCTAGTTTAAACTCTAAAATGGTGATACACATTTTTATTCTAATGACCTCAATGCAGAATTAAAGCCAGTGTCAGATACTTCTTTATGCAGCTAACATTTTTGACTGGTTATTAAAGTGTATTTTACTCACATTTCTATTTTCAATGTTACTAATGCATGAATAATACCTACTGTATATCGGATTTTTACACACAATCACGGCCAGTTTCATTTAAACTTAGCTTTGATGGCTAATTTTGTCACTTTTTTTAAAGTTAATGCTTCTTTATATTTGAAATTGATCCGTGCCCCTCATTTATGGATTATGCAGGCCACTTGTCATAGGCTGCCCGGAGTCCCATGGACAACTTTGGTGAATTGGATCTAATAAATACACTCGCTAACCAGGTAGTAGGAACACCTTGCCAGTCCCGGGCTGTCCCACTTTTTGGCCCTGCTACAGAGTGGAGCTGAAGGTGCTGCAGTCTGTTATTTGGTCACAAAAAAACGACATTTTATTTTTTTTCAGATAAAACCAAAGCACACAGCTGTCACTAAAGGCTGTAGATTTAGGCTACATTTACATGGACTTAAAACACAAAGATTTTTCCTTTGCATATTCAAAGTCAATCCGCGATCAGACAAAGATGCTGGAGACGAATAAAACTGCTGTAGTGTGCATGCCAGCTCAGTAGATGGCGGTGTAGGTCTACAGAGAGGCAGCACTGCTACAATACTCGTATGAAGAAGGAAAACTTTTCGCAAACAACAATGGCGAGTGAGTATGAGAAGAGTACTGCGCATGCGGTGATGTCAGCGTTTCACCCGGAAACGCTCTGATCTGGGTTTACACAGCACTGCATGGAGAGTGTATTGAAAACTCTCCACTCTGTAGCCTGTTTTCAAAAGTTTATGGATTTGGGCAATCCGCATAGAGTTCCCATGTAAACACAAGGCCAAAACGCAATAAAAACTTTTCGGTTTGACTGTTGTAGGCCGGTGTAAACAGCCCCTCAGAGCGATGTGTTCTGTGTTCCTGCTTTAGTCCTCCATCGTTGCTCTTTGTCTACGATGTCTGTCCTGCTGTCATGCCACACATGTACGTAGCTGGTGTGGCCCTCTCCTCACAGCTCACATCCTGCCCTTCAGTGAAGGTACAGCTGGAAATACAAACAAGATCAGGGTTTACCGCTCTAAACAGTATGAATCTGTACTAAGCTGAACTACACCATTCGATGGAGATGAGGCTGAAGGTGCAGAAAGACCCCTCAGAGATTTTAGTCGAAGTTGACATGATGGCATAACGCAGTTGGTTGCAGATCTCCCGTTCCTCCACATCCCAAAGGTGCTCTGTTGAACTGTTTTAAAACTGCTTTTCTCTCCAATGTGTTGACTACACCTTAAGAAGTTCTTCTGAAGTACAGGTTTAAATTTACAGTAAGATGAAGAGAAGGGCGGAGCTGACAGCGTGTCAGTCTCTTTCTGGTCATCTCTGTTCTGATTGGCTGAGAGCCTTCTGCAGTTGGATTTCACAGTGTCTTTTAATGCCTGGAACTTCACAGCAGTGACACAGTTGGTCATTTCTAACATCTCAACCTGTCACCATGTGGGTTTTCTGACTGCCTCCCGTTTGTGTTCAGATGAGAACGTGCAGGAGCTGGCCGTGGAGCTCGTTCAGCTGGGGTTCATCAGTGAGGTAAGAAAGGTTCATGTCAGTGCAGGATGATAAAACATGGCGGCTTGATGGAAAAGTCTCTGACCGTCTCTCCTCCTCAGGGTGATCAGCCACGACTTGCATCTGTTCTTGAAGAGGCCTTCACAAAGTTCTACAGCCGGAATGGTTCCCTCAATCCGGTGACTGTTTCCTCGTAGCAGAGGACTGACTCGGCCTTCTCTCAGCCCTCCTCGCCCTCGACGTCAGGACTAGCTCTTTGCTTCATCTCTGAGTTGCAGGAAAGCTTTGGGAGGACGGAGGAGGGAAGCCTTGGTCTGACTGCAGATCCTGCAGCCTGTCGTCGTATCTTCTGGTGGGAAAAGCTGCCACTAAGTGGTTTTTGCTTTCTAGCTTTTTTTCCTTCCTCCCACCCAATACAGCCATCTGCTTCTCTTGTAAAAGAGGAATTCTAGGAAAATGCTAAATGTTTTCACTTATTGGCTTATTTCTTTCTGGAGTGATGGAAGTGAGCCAGATGAAACTGAATAACAGAGGTGGTTTTCCTTGAGTCAGTATTAAAACTGTATTTTAAACATTTTTATTAAAACTGTTCAGTAGTTGTATGTATGATAAAATATCTTGTCCCGGCATACTGAAACGTATGTTTTATGGTGTTGTGAGGTTAACTCTGGTTGTCTGGTCCTTCAAAACTTTCTCTTAAACAGCAAGTGAGGCATCTTCTTACTTTGAGACTCAAATTCAACAAGTGTGTGATACCACAGATGTAATGTCACTTATATTTTGAAATTCTGTAATAGTTCAACCATCAGCCGCAACACAATCCAAAAGAACCTACAGCTAAGATATAAAAAAAACAAACTATTTATTTGTGTATCTTTCTCTTGAGTGTGTACTGTACTTCACTTCCAGCACCAAGGCCGGTGGTTGTTTGAATGTATGCTTTTAGTTGCTCTTTCTGAAAATCAAACTTGTGTTTTCTATGAAAAAGGGGGTGTCTATGCTCTTATACTGGTTCAGCTAATACTGTAGTTCCTGTTTGACAAGTAGCCAAACAAAGCACTTTGTTGAAAGGCTAGACCAGTCTGAAACTGTCTTTAGGTTTAACACAGGACAAGAGAGAGGTCAGAGTTCACCATCTAAGTGGAGGTTTGTCATCAGGTTTAATGGATGCATGTTTGCTTTTCTGTTCAAGAGGAAAACTCTGCATGCACAAAGCCGGATTGTGGTTTGGTCTGACGAGAAAATGGTGAAAGAAGCAAGAGTCAGTTTAGTCTTCATTTAGAGTATCAGGTTCAGATCTAATATCGTCTGGCCCTCCGTCATAGGAAACCCGTTTTCTGCTTCACCCCCCTTCTGTGTTGACTGTTTGGGGATCTCTTGGCTAGTTTGCACTGCTGTTGACTTTTTTTATGCTGTTTGAAATGTCCTGTGGCCTCTGGCTCCTTCACAATGACAGGAGGAAATCGGATGATTGGAAATGGTGTTAAAATTTAGTCTGTGATCAAATCTGGTCTTCTCTCTGCCGTGGCTTCCTCCTGACAGGGTCTGTAGATACTGCGACGTACAAGTGTGGGACTGCCTGGCATGCTTGTAACCATCATGTACACTGTTTGCTGGGCACTGTGCTACGCATTTACCCCCTTTTTTCACTTCCTGAAATAAAAATTTACACTATCAGCCTCTGTGATCCAGAGACTTGTTTCTTATTAGAGTTCTAAGCATTTCTAGGTAAGTGGCCCAAAAATTTTAAGGTGAAATTAACAGTTTCCACAAAATAAAGAGGTGAAGGTTTCTCAGAATCATCCCTGAAAAAAGTTTCAAAGAAGTTTGCAGAAGTTGATATGATCCTTTTGGTAATTTTCCTGGAAAATTCCCCCAAATTTCTAAATATTCCAAGTTATCCTCATGAAAATCAACTATTTCCCTGAAAATAACTGAAATTTCAAACTATTCCCAAGACTTAATTGGGAAAAAAATACTCAAAACTTTACAAACTTGTATAAGGAAATTAGCATTTAAGCTTCTGAAATATAAAAAGTTGAAAATATCAGAAATCCTGTTTGATTTTTTTTTTTAAATCTTCCTGAAAATTCCATGAATTTCCCCAGAGATTTCTGTAAAGTATATATCTTCAACTCCCTTAAAAGAAACCCGAGTTTCCATAAAAAAAAAAAAAATAACTTGAACGGGGGCCTCTGAAAATTTGAAGACAAAATCCCAAAAATGTCAATAGCTAATCACCAATATTTCTGTGAATACAAGTTTATTTTTCAGACTTTATATTCCCGTGGATGGTATGCCTAAATTGTCCAGAAAAGTTTCATTACTGTTTCCAAAATATCCAAATTCCATTAATTCTTCCTCCTGAAAAAATATTTAAATATGAAGAATTCCCATGGTGTCCTTGATAATGTCCGTGGCAGTTTCTCAAAATTTCTTTACATAAATCTGAAGTTGCAGGAACAAATATAATTAATTGCCAAATATAAAGATATCCCCAAAAATCTAAGCAACTTTTCTGAAGTTACTATGAAGTCAATGATTACCTCCAAAAACTATAGCTATGCCAAGATTGATAAATTGATCTTGCTCAAGTCTTCAAGTCAAGAAAGAACAAAAACAGACAAAAGTGGGTCCATGTTAAATTGTTCAAATAGTTTATACAAAAAAAAACGCATCAAGAGTATAATCTCACCTTAAGAGCATCACGGTTTGAATAATTTGTTCCCAAATTGTAGGAAACTGTAGCCCTTGTACAAGTATATTCCCGTACATACTTAAAAGTCACAATGTGTGCTCCAATAACAGTTCAATAAAACACATTTCATGCTGACAAACACATGGCCGTACAAAATTACAGCAGTTTAATAAAAGTACAGCAAGACTAAAAAATATTTTTGATATAAAACACCCTAAAAACACACAAAATAAAAAAAAAAAATCTACCAAAATGGCAACATCCAGGTCGTGTGTGTTTTTCAGCTGCGAGGGCATTTTCAATTCTGTACAATGGGAGTCATAAAAAAGGAGCAAAAGAACTACAAAACGGTACATAGCACTTCATTTCAAACACATTACTCTTTCACATTTAATTAGGTTTACTTCCAAGTTTGAAGTAATTTATATAGGCACAGTAATTATATTCATGAGCCGCTTTGGTCCACATCGTCTCCCCTCTTTGACTCATGGACCAAGACTTACTCTGGCAAAACGATATGGCAGTTTACACGTCCTCTGTTTCCCAGGAGAGCTGCCAAAAATGAGCCTGTTCCTCTTCCGGACAAAGACACACAGCCTTGATACCTTTCCTTACAGCCGTTAAAGGGACAGTTCAGTGTTTTTAAAGTGGGGTGCGTGAGGTTTGTTGAAACAGTAAACACGTTAGCGAAGGTGACTTTCTGAATTTAAGGTGAAAACACTTAAACACAGCACGGGGTGACTGTACACTGAATTTACAATGCTTCACTGTCATCCTAACACCTTGTCGTATTGAGCATGATGGGAGCGAGCACCAGTGACAAAATCAGGCTGATTCATACACGAGAATCCTAACTGCCCACGAGCGACGCAGTGCAACATTTTTTTGACGAGGTGCAAGAGGGCTTTACTTGATTTTTTTTACTCTCACATTAAACACAGCCGAAAGGTTGTTCCCCCCCCATACAAATCACTTTGTGTGTTTCACCAACTCCACAGAAAAGGAACTGATGCACTGTTACAAGGGGAAGCCTGCAGCATGAAAATAGAGTTACATTGAAAGCAGTGTAAAAAGTGAGCGACGCTGCACAACGCGACACTCTCACTCAGTTGGCATCCCATGTGCAAGTCTCTCTGTTTTATTATTCATACCAGGTGGAAGGACACGTGGGCTATGCAGTGTGCTGAAGTTGGGGTATTATAAATGTGTTCAGGACAGTAAACAATCACCCTAACACTGTTTTTTAAATTTGCTTTAACCAAAAAACTCACTAAACTGCTAACAGTTCTGGACTCAGTCTGACTTCTGTTCAGGTTTCTCCTCACAGGGGAGGAGCTTATCAACATTGCTGTGGCTACTGTACTTACAACTCAGCCTCAAAAACACAGACCTGCCCCCTTAAATTGAAATTTAATCTAACTTATTTAAATGTCAATTTAGTTTACCCATCACTTTCAGAAATTTAGCACAATTCAACTTAACCCAAACTGCCATTTACAGGCTCACACAGAAGCACCTTGATGAAGACATTCCTCACAATTTCAGGTTATTTGTTGTTGCTGATATAGAACTGAATTAATACTCTGATAAAATTACACGTTCTGGACCTGTTTTTCTGTTTAGTTGAAAACAGTCATGAATGACACTTCATTGCTCTATCAACATATTGATTACTCATTTCATATCTACTCTGATACATCTCACAGATCATGTTTCAACAAACACATCCGACTCAAATCTGTTTTACAAGGTCAGCGAGTCAAAACAAAAGGAACCCAGAATCTTTTTTTACAAATAAAAACGAGTAATTAGCTCACCCAGCGTCAGGGTCCAGTGGGCTTCTGCTAACCTGACACCTCAGATGGACTGTTTAACATATCCATGGGATATGTTTCACATCCATCCTGGTTACATCCCTTAAGAGCAGAAAGTTAAAGAAAAACTGGAAGGTCACCGAACAAATGTTTGGACGCACTTCAGGTGTCAGCTGACTTAGCATTATGAAGCTTCTGTCTTTCTGTCCTTAAAAGTAACTGACGATGATGACGCGATCAGATGCGCCATTGTCTGGTTGCACTAACATGATGTCAGATAATTTTAAAAATTAAAGCTTAACAGGAGAAATTACAAAACCACCATTTGAAGTTTGTTAGTACTGCCTCTCAACAGAGGCCAACAGCTGACAAGGACTTCTGGTAACAACCAGACATTTCTAAGAATTTTCCTTAATTACTGAACATTTCTGAGAAGATTTTCCTTAATTTTCTTGAAATTCAAGAGTCTTCATAAAATCAATCATTCCAGTATGGGCTAACAAGGAGTTAGGAGCCTATCCCAGCTGTCAGTAGGCAGAAAGGATCTACACTCTGGACTGGCTGCCAACAAGTAGAGACAAAGAACCACATCCCCATAAAACTGAATAAAAACTGACAATTTTGGGGAAAGAAAAACATTTTAGGACAGTTTGAATAATTTGTTTTCTTCCAATTTCAATAAAAGTTTCAGTAGCGTTAAAAAACAAGTTTTCAAAAAAGTCTTCTGAAATTTCAGTGATTGTCTAATTTGACTTTAAAATTCTAAAAATAAAATGTCTTCAAAAGTGAAATGTAATTCCTTTTTTTCACTGAAAACTTCTAATAAACTTGACTGCAAAGTTTTCAAAATTTCGTTAACATCTATCGGTTTCCCAAAACTTAAATTCAACATCATATTTTTGGGAGGGGAAAACACTTAAAATTTAATTGCTTAAGTACTTTAAAAATACTTTAGAGACATCTTAACCATTCCAAGATTTCCCCTCATTTTCCAGAAAATTCCCATAGCAGTTTCCAATAAAATCTCCCATTTTCTATAATAACTTACAGTGGACGTTTCGTAAGCTAATCATTTAAGAATATTAAAATGTTTTTCTTCATTTTCTCAATATATTCCCAGAAAGCACCTCACCAAAAATGACAAAAATTAACAAAAACATGAACAGCCAAAATTTACCTCTCAAACATCCAAAGAATCTTGCTGGCAATGACACACAGCCACAAATCCTTTCAGCCCATGGGCTAAGGCATGACCTGTCCTGTAAACACACTTAGCGTGAGCCCCTTAAAAGGCAACATGTCTTATATGACACAGGCCCCGAGCCCAAGGCTGCTGTTTTTGCTTTGGCAGAGCTCTGAACCTCGTTCCTGATGGCAGCTGTAGACCTGAAACCTTTTCTCTTAAAAGATGCTCATCATATTAGTTTCACTTTGAGAACTACAGCGCTGTTCCAAAAGTCAAACTGTTTTGACTGCAAGCTCAGGGAGTGTGGCGACATTTCGCTGCCACTGTGGTTGTTTCTTGCTCAGGGTGCTGAGCGATGCCAACACAGGAGGCTTTCCTGATTCAAACAGTGCTTCGGGAGATATTTAGATCCAAAATCGAGTGGCGGACATCCGTATAATGGTAGCACATAGGGCATGTATAGCGCCACTCCTAAAACTGCATTAATCGTCCAAAAACTCATTAGTTTCACCAATATTTCATCATGGTCCGCTTGGGCTACTCCTCCATTACAGTCTGTGTCGCTCCACCCATGTTTTGTGGCTGTGCTGACCTCTGAACTGAAGAGGAAGAATGTTTGCCTCCGCACATGCGCAGTATGGCTCACTGTTTTAGGAGAAGACCGCCGGCTACACGACTTTCTTCTTCCAGTTTTGTGCAAAATGGACGAATATCTATCGCATGAAGATGTGGACGAGAATTTTGAATATGATGGGTGTCCTTACAGTTTCGAGCCAGAGTTTACAGATGAGGAGCTCATCGAAAGGAGGACGTGTACTGCACATGCGCGGAGGCATACATTCTTCTTCAGTTCAGAGGTCAGCACAGTCACAAAACATGGGTGGAGCGACCCCGGACTGTCTTGGAGGAGTAGCCCAAGCGGACCATGATGAAATATTGGTGACACTAATGAGTTTTTGGACGATTAATGCAGTTGTAGGAGCGGCGCTATACATGCCCTATGTGCTACCATTATACGGATGTCCGCCGCTCGATTTTGGATCTAAATTTCTCCCGAAGCACTGTTTGGATCAGGAAAGCCTTCTGGGTGAGTATATTATTTTACTTCATTCTATAAACAATGTGAAAGCTGCAGAAACCAAACTTATCCTTTAAGACGGCTGCCAAATACAAGCAGCCAAGTGACACATCAGAGAAACAAACCAGGCAGCAGCAGTTTAGGTTTCACTTCTAGAACGATGTGGAAACTGAGTTTTGCTTTCACCCATTGCTCTTCTGTCCTTCATGTAGAGTGTCGGGCTGAGGACATGTTTAACATTTGATTTGCTCACTCTCTCCAGCTGGTGGAAATAAGACTGATACCCCATATATGCAGCTGTCATTGGTCAATGCTGCTTAACTTGTAATGAGCCAAAGAAGTCTCACTTTCCTCAGTTTATAAAACCTTTGAGCTGCAGGGAGAACCCACCACCGTGGTCTGAACAAATAAAATGCAGCAGTCAGTAGAGATGTGATCACTGCTTAATTCAATTTTGATTCTGAAGAGGATGATTTTTTTTTTTAATTCAGACTGATTAAAGGATTCTCAATCAAAGCTCTTGTTAAAAAGGGCACTTAGATGAAGATCCTCTACAACCTGATGTGGGCTGGACATTAACAGACTGTTCAGAAAAAAAGTTTCAAGGTAGAATAATTAGTCAGTAATTATAATTGAATAAAGTGAAGCTTTCTGAATTATAAAAGGGGTTTCATGAGCTTTCCAAAGCTTTCACTGTCTACAACACTGTGGGGCAGAAACCTTTAAGTTTAAAATAGGGCTGGGTGATATTACCTAATCTCAAGATCACGATTGATTGAAGGTCTTACCTCGATTATAATTAATGAACGTTTATTTTATGCTATGCTGGAACACATTAGTGGTGATACCGATGGTCGTCAACACGGTCTTCCTGCAGTATTTACACTTCTTTCTGCTCGATGTCCTCTGCACAGAATCTAAAATGTGCCCAAACAATGGAGACAGTATTTTTCTTGGCTACTAGCTCCTCTGATATATTGGCGCTTGTCTCCTCCATCTTGGCAGCGCATCCATTGCTCTTAGCAAAAGTGAACGTAGACTCTATATAGGGGGCGCAGTCACGTGATTCACAGGGACAATAATAAAAATAATTAGCATGAGTAAAATTACTTCGATTATAGGGTCTAAATGTCAATTTCGAATATTTTTCGTTTATTTTCCCAGCCCTAGTTTAAGACAGGATTTAGTGGTTTACTGATCTGCACAAGTCATGTCAAGCTCTGTCTTGCCAAGGGTATTGTAAAATCCAAAATGCAACTGCAGACACATTTGCTTTCAATGAGGGACAGACCAGCTGGAATTTCTTTGTCGCGCCATTAAGAAACGTCAGCAACACAGCAAGCTAACAGGCTACCTTATAACCAGACACATCACCAAGGACGCCTGCTTTGGTTGGAATTTCTACACAGGCAGTTGAACAGACTTCAGACTTCATCAGACTACACTAGCATGCACCTCACTACAAAGGTCTTCGAGCCAGTGCAGACAAAAGTATGAGCAGTGTGTTTGCTGGCACGTGAATACGATGACAAATGGCTTTTTAAGAGTTGGCCGTTAATTTTTTTTAGATCCATTCATAATTGTAGATAGCAACACTGGCACAAATCAATTCTTCCCTACATCTTTAGTAACCAGAAACTTAAGTACTCGTGTTCATCATCTTTACTGGAATATGACTAATGAGGAATTTCTGTGTGCATGTAAATGCAACATCTATCCAAAATCCTTGGTTTAGAAATGTCTGAAGCCAAGACTAAATTTCAGATCATCTACAGCATCTACACTTGAAGCAAGTTGTGCTTACCAACTAGGGATGGGAAGTGATACAATTTTATTAATTTTATTGATACCAATGCTATTAACGATCCGGCTAATCGATCCAGTTCTTTAACGATTCCCTTATTGATTCCTGCAGATTTTCCTTGTGCGCAAATGTTGGCCTGTAGATTTTCAGTTTCAACAACGTCAAACACCAGCACAGCATAGATAACTGCTTCTGTAAGTTGCCGGTGTTTCCACACATTTAGGGTTGTGCAGCAGGCACCTTTTGTAAAAACTTATGATGGAGCTGTTAACAATTCTCAAATGGAATTGTTTTTTGATTCCCATCCCTATTACCAACCAGATGCCATATGGAGCTGTGTGTCTTCTAAAAATCGTGCCATCAGCAGCTCTGCATAACAAATATCTCAAAACTTCTGTAAAACTTCTCACTTCTTCATGTAAGAGGAATCAGCAATTATAAATAGTAAAGTCAAGTTAGCACCATCCATGTGGAGAAAGGCATTTGACTTATCAAGGCTCATTCAGGTTCCCCTTACGGCCAGAGGAAGATGACTTCATGATGTCATTTAGCTCTGTATTAAACCCCTCCCCCTCCATATTTAATGGAGTAGAGGTCAGCAGAGGAGGTCTGAGGATCTGAAAACTGTCATTTCTTCAAGCACTGGTACATCAGTGCTCGTGGATTCAGCATGTAGTGCTCAGAGTTGAGTAACTTGGTAAGATACTGCGGCACCGGAGGTTGAGGAGTTGCGTAGGCTACGCCAGGGCTGACGGCCATCACCTCTGCTATCTTCTGCTTCATGTCGCGGATCTCCCGGTCCTGCTTCATCACTTTATCTGCAGAGGAATAAACATGAGTGGAGGGACACACAAGGAAGAGGCAACTGTTAGTGAATTTCACAAAATGGTGATACATTTTACATAAGTAATGCATCCAACTGTTAGGGCAAGCTTTTTTGAAAAGCCTCTTTCAGCAACCAGGCAACTCAAAGTGTTTCACACAATATATCAAAACACAACAAAGAAAAACAGAGAATATAACACATGTAAACAAAGACATAGCCTCGATAATAAGTCTCTAACAACTTCCGATAATGGTGACACTGACCTCCAAACAAATACATTTCTTTTATCTTTGTAAGTTCAAACTATTTTATTTAAAGTCTGCTCTTCAAGTATGGTAAGAAAACAACTTTTGAAAATGTCATGGAGGGAATGTTTTTAAGCTATATTAATCCAATCTGGGAGGGAACACTTTCTATCACCTTGTGATCGAGATTGAAATGGTTAGAAAGCCACAAGGTGTTTTATGGCCACATGGTGGTGCCATTGATCTTGGATGAAATACAAAAATCCAATACTTGCCCCACCTCGAAAGACTAAACCTTGGAACGTGTTGCAGGCATCAAATTCAAAATAAGTGAATATTTTCCAAAAAAAACAAATCTGTTTATCCGTTTGAACATGAAATGTATCTCTTCTTTGTGGTGTATTGAACAGAAAATAGGTCAAAATGAATCTGCAATTAATGTATTCTGTTTGTTGGTGTTTTACCCAGCATACTGATGTCATTGGAATTGGAGTTGGTATTGTGCTAGTTGTATTATTCTAGTATGATTAATCCTAATTAGGCTTCATATTAGTCATTTTTCAATCCTTTTGGGGGATTTTTGTCACAAAGCAGTAGACCACTACAGACAGTAAAACAACATAATCTCTCTTTGATATTTTGTCAATGGTTGTGATTATCTTAAAGCTAGGGTCAGTAATTTTGGAAAACTAGCATGAATTTGAATGTAGCATCTCCTCAGGGCTTCACCTAGCCCCTCCCACCCCCTCCTCCAAAATGATGCCCCCCGCTCACATGCACGACCGCCGCTGATTCACAACCAGAAGACTGATGCAACTCCAAACCAGCCCCCAGCACAACATTTATGTTTTACACTACACCAAGTCATGTCTCAGTCAGCGGTAAGAAAACACCAAAACATTATCATAGTAAAGTTAAAAAAACAAACATGTAAAGTTAGTTAGTTCTCACAGCCCAATGTTGATCGGGGTATAGGTAGTTCCTCTGCCATTCTCCAAATAGCTGTCAAGTTCCCCATTTTGGCCATGAAACTACCGTATTTTACGTATTTTATCCTCTTTCCCGATGTCCTCCTGTATCAGTATTCTCCCGTAAATCTCCCGTGTGATGATATAATAATAAAGACATCCCTCTGCCTTTCCGAACTGAACTCTGTCTCTAGCCTGAATGGGGCGGTAATGCTCCAGAGTGATGGATGACAACCGCCACAAAACCGAAGAAGAAGAAAAAGACTCATGAGAACTGCCACCTGCAGTAACCTGGGTGGCAGCTATCGTGAGATTAGAGCCAACAGAACAAACCAAGAAAAACAAAGTGTTTATTTTAGATTTCTTGTACATCTATCTTAAAATGTGAGGGATACTGGAGCTTGGTTGGGGTTGTGGGACGGCTCGTAGCGGGCTCCCCTTATTTTCAAGCCAAACCTTGACAGGTAAGCATTCTCCAGCAGACTTGGATCCCTCTCAGCTCAGCTACACGCACTGAATCAGAGTCTGTGTTTGTGGGCAAAATGTACATGCAGGAGGCGGGATTTGATTGGTTAAAAATGTGGGTTCCAAAGGTCTTATTGGTTGGTGTTTTCCGTGTTTTACTCCTGCTGTAGACAGCGGATATTGTTCGCTCTATTTTAAGAACACATTATGAATTGACTGCCATCAGGTCATGAAACCATTTTAACCAGTATTACAAGTAGTCTATCTAAATCAGGTTACCAACCCTAGCTTTAATCAAAATTGAAAGTGAGAATAAAATGTATGCTGCGCTAATGCGAACAAAGCTGAACATCCTTGATCTATAGGGTGGACAGAGAAGGGTCCAAAATGAGATAATACCCGGTGATAGATATTGATAGATTGCAGAACTGCAACAGTGATTCAAATGAATACTCGACCAAGGTTTTAAAAACAGGCCTGTAGTTATCACAAGACTCTAAAGTTAAGGTAAGACAGGAGAAAGGAACCTTGAGCGATCTCCAGCTGTCTGCGGGCGTCTCCCAAAGCAGAAAAGAGGTCAAGCTTGATGCGAGTCTCAGCGCTTAGGTTGTACTCCAAATGTTGAGCTTTCTCCTGCATGGCTGACAGAGTGGACAGCAGCATGTCTGTCTCTTTTTCCACACAGCGGTACTTTCCCAGTGCCTGATTTAGAAAAGAAAATAACAATTTGAAAACTGATTTAGTGTGCAGTGATATCGTCAGAGACACGGTGTTTTGGTTTCCTAGGTATCTTGACCTTTTATTAAACTTTAGTTTTAGTTTGAACACCATGAATGTCTTTAAGGGATCATATACTTGGGGAACCAATGCACCACAGAGAAAGTATCTAAACACTGATGATAAATGCGCCAGCCAAACAAAGGAAAATTGTCACATCGTCACAGATAAAACTTTCAAAGATGATCCTCTATGTTGAGGGAAGACCAAACCTCTTTGAATAAAGCAGTGCAGTGTTTTTTTTTTAATGAGAGATCCAGCTTCAGTTGCAGCATGCTTCATGGAAAGTACACCACCAAAATGAAACCAAAAATCACAGTGTTCAACAATGCGCACACCTGATGACATCACAAAACAAAACAAATACACATAACTGAATACTGATGAGATAACAAAGTGCAAGAATACTGAGTGTAACCAAACTACAAACAGAAAAAATCAAACAAAACGAAGACATAAAAGCTACAAACACTTATGAAGGCAACATGTGCAAACTAAAGACAACCAAATACTGTCACTTCAGACTCACAGACACTTAAAGTCACATTTTCATTCCCAAATATTGTGAAATTAAAAAAGATACCTCTACATCACTCTCTAGATCTACCACTCGACTCTCTTTCACTTGAAACTCCAGCTGTAGTTGTTTGTACTCTGTCTCTAGATCTTTAACTCTTTTCCTTAACATTTGGGTTTCACAGTGTTCCTGCCTGGTGTAGGAAATGGAGAAAATCAGTTTTAAATGTTGAGAAAAGGCGGGTTAATCTGGAGATAAACACATGTTCACACAGACGGAAACACAACAGATGCTTTTCTTTTAATCGCTACTTTGTTTTGCAGTTTTCCAACTTCGAAACTTAAAAAATATTACTTAAAAAAGTGTGCAATAAGAGAAAATGCTGAAATAGTTTTTTCTTTGTGCTACGATTAGATAACCCTTGTTTAATCAACTGTTAACTGTTAAGTGGTCGTGACAGCGAGGACAAACATAAGACTGGAAACAGGAAACTGTAAGCCTAGCTTTATCAAAGGGAAACATATTTGCTACTACAGGACTAAGAACTTGACTACTTTTCTAGCAAATAAAGAGTTAAATATGCCTCGATATAAAGTTGAGTTGAGGCCATGGAGAAGTGCAAAACCTGTATTACCCTGAGTGATCACTTAAGACTGGCTGCAGATACCTGACACCCAGGGAAAATATGTTTTATTTATAGCTTCAATATACATCTGTACAGCCTGGCTTTAATTATCTAACAACTTGACAGTGTTTTATTTAATTTAGGATTTACTGAGGATTTCCTGTTTTGGAAATGTTGTGCTGCTATTGGTCAGACAGCCTTCAGTCCCATTTCAACATGCCTCTCTGTCTGTCAGAAGGTTGGGGAAAAGTTTGGTTGAGATGCCTCTTATACTATGACAGCTGGAACAGGGTTCAGCTTCCCTGCAACCCCGAAAGGGATAAATCGGCGGGGCTGAAAGAGGGGCTCAGTGCACTATTGTGTCACAATATTTGGCATGGTGATAGCATATCAATTTACAGCCACCAAAGAATGGTGTCTGAAAATCAGTATTTTAAGTCATTCATTTCCGACATTTAATAAAGCTTTTGGTTCCAAGGAACTAAAAGACAGAAAATTTTAAGTCCATACAATGGCCATTTTATGTTATTTTGCAAGTGAAGTCAACAGAGGTAACGTTCATCGTACAGGAAAGTTAGCCGATAAAAGATGGCAGCACAGGAGGGAACAAGAATAAAGGAAGCATTTTAAATCCATTGTGTGGACTTATTTTGGACTTGGAGGTAGCTTAACATGGCAAATTAGGCCAAAGGAACTGTGTGGACATGACACAGAGGGCTCACTCATTGGCACTACCCAGGGAAGGTGAAAGCTGGCGACAGCAAAGCTAATGCTAAGCTAACCCCGCTGAAAAAGCATTTGACATGCTTACCTTGTCAAAGCTGCTCCCCAGTTCTGAATGAGTACAGAAAACTAGCGCAATCCATAACTGGCTTTATGTGCAAATACTCAAGGTTTACCCATGTTGTGGAAAACAAAGGTTTTTGTCATGTGAAGCGTGGACATAGTCTGTGAGTTTTACTCCTGTTTCAATGACACTGAAGTGGCTAAATGTGGCTAAGCAATGGCAATACTCAGGACATCATTGAAAATTGACAAACCTAATAACATTGGTTCATGGCTCAAGCATTGTAATTGAAATACAGTGTAGTGGGGAAACTGTTGATCCCCACTCCTAAAGTTAATGGAATATGTGAGATCTGTTGTTCTCAGTTATGACCAAAATATCAATAAGTGTAACTAAAGACAGAGAGTCAAGTGGCCTAATTTTTGCAGCCAACTAACACCCAGAAGCTGAAGTATTATACAAAATAAATGTTCCAAATATCTGTTAATCAACTAAAAAGTACTGATATGTTACTAAAGATTATCAATGTAGTGCTGTGCTGCAAAACACTACAATATGTGGGTGTAAGAACATTTTCTTACACCCACATAATGTGAACTAACTAAGGCCCCATCCACACAAGGACAAAACGCTTAACAGTTTCCAAAACGATCGTCATAAAGACGAAGGCGTCTCAGAAAATGTGTGCGTCTATATGAATGCACTCAAAACACATCAAAACGCTGTAAAACACACGCCAGACCTCTAGGGGCACTGTAACAATATGACGGAAACAAGCGGAAACAGACGAAAAAACAGTGGGCATGCGCACTTGCAGCAAAAAAACAGAGATTGTGATAAAGTGATCATAAAGTGCCGTAATGTATCCTTGATAATTGTTTGTTCAACTCGGTGGTGATTGAGAAGAAGGAGATTTTGCTGCAACAGGGATAGTAGGGTCACTAGCTTCATCAGCACATATGCTTCACGTACGCCGCCATTGTCGTTGCCGCATGTGGTGCATGCGTGTCAAAGAAGATATGAAACTATGACGTAAGTGTATCTGAAAACTTGCGGAGAGTCAGTAATCACAGAGCTGGGTATTCGGCATTTCAAAATCTTACCACTCTGGAACCTGGTTTCAAAAATGATTGTTTACAGACCCCCAAAACGCTGTCTTCATATGGATGATACGCAGATTCTGCAAAAAACGTCTGCGTTTAGACCTCGGTTTGTCTTCGTGTGGATGGGACCTTAAGCTCTTACAAAATAATGAAGTCAAAGCCTTTTTGATAGTTTGTTTTGTACTTCTGCAACCCGAAGGATGTGCTAGAAATAAGTCAAGACCTCAAGAAAATTAAGTGTTTTCATATGACACAAGAGTATTAATATGTATTGGATGAATTTCTGCTGGATTTGTAACTCCACTTAGACCAGATTTACAACTTTTTATTTGCATAGAATTAACAGTCATGAACTATTGCAAACTGTTTCCAACCATTACGTTTAGACAAGCTGACATTGTTTGGTAACTGCTTCATACCAATGCACAACTTTGGACTTTGATCAATAATCTACATACTTTAAATAAGTAGGTTCAATAAAGAGGAACCATCTGCTCTATTTCAGGAGGTTTTCAAACATGCAGTTGCCGCATTTGAAAGCAGATCTGGCCTTTCTTTACAGGCACACGGCAGCCTCAGTGACAATACATTTACAGCTTTCTTGGGTGTGATGTACCTGTTTGTTAGACTCCGTGCTGCGCTGGCTGCCTCCTCCAGTTTGTGAGCCTGAAGCTCAGCCAACTGTTTCTCCAGAGAGAGTCTGGCCTCCGTCTCTGCTCTGGTCTTCTTCTCCAGTATTGCACTGCTCTGCTTGTCCCTCTGCTTGGTTTTAGTCAGACACAAAATCCTGGTGGAAAAAAACAGGGGTGTTAAAATGACCTTAAATCCTGTTAAAAATAAGTGGGTCAGTGCCACATTCAAGTTGTTTCAAGATAAGCTTCAAAGCACACAAGATGCTAAATGTGTGCCTCTATTTTTTATATCTGCTTTGTAGTTGTCAAGTCACTGGAGAGCACCTTGCTTTAAAAACTGGAGTATGTCATATCCAATCAGTGCGGAACAGGTTTGACTCAAAAGATTTGAAGCTTTGGGTGGTGGATGAGGATTTAATGTGGTGGATTTGTTCGTGATTTGAAAAGGATTGGAAGGAATACGAATAAAGCACTTTTTTAGCATGAATTTCTCAGTTTCTCCTGTTCGTTCTGTCGAAAGCAGAGCAGCAGATAATTTATCAGAAGCTACAGTATTTTATTAATGGATGTGAATGTTTTCCATCCAAATTCCCAGTCTCTAAAAGCTGAACTTCCCAGTTTTTACAGCCTCCTATGACGGTCAATGAAGCTAAGCCATTAGTTTGATTAAAAGACGACTTTAAAAGATTAATTTTAAGATACACATTTTGTCCCCTATTTTATTGACCCAGCTTTGTTTTCTGTTTCTTTAAGCTATCAGTCAGTATCCCATGATGCAAAGAGCTTTTATAACCCTGTAACAGAAGAAATGTAATGGAACTTGAGTTATCAATACATTTAAAAATTATATCAGTACGCAAAAAAGAGTAGCTATTTCAGAATTGCCTTAATATATATTTTCCAGGAATTAAAAGTCAAATCATTACTTCATGGTCTAAAGAAAAATGTGATGGATAGAATGGTCCTGATTCAAGTAAACTGCTATATTGTATAAGTAAAAATTGGGGATGCACGATATTATTGGTACTATATCAGTAATAGCAAATAATACACTGATTGATGTCTTAATTTGGAAAACTAAAGTACAAGTAAAAGCATTGAAAGAAACAAAAACAGTCCAAGAAAACAAAATATAGAACTCCCATTTGCAAAACTTTGTTTACAAGTGCAAAAAGGAAAAGAAAGAAATAAGTGTTTGCATGTTTAATCCTATCCCTTAATAGCTTAAAGGTTCAATATCAGTATGTGCTGATCTTTGAGGCCAGTATGTTGGCCATGTAAACCCTTTATTTTGGCAGAAAGTATGAAAATACCCGAACGCATCCCCCCATAATCACAACTCAACACAAATTCCAACCCTGCAACAACAGAACATGGTGTTTGCAGTGCTCATTTTACCTATCATAGCTATGAAGGTCCAGGAGACGTGGTCTTACAAAGTCCCACTTGGGACAGCAATGAGCTTCTGGGTTCATGGACATGGGCTCAAAGGTCATGCATGCACCACCATGTAAACTGTGATCTTTCCTGCTCCTCAGTTTTCACAGCAGTTTCTCCTATCCCTCTTTCTAGCCTCGTGTATATATGCAGTAGTTCTTCCTCTGTGGGCTACAGTTAGTAAAGACACCCTCTTTGTTTTTGTTTTTTTTGTCTAATTTTACACTAGAAGTGAAATAATCACGCGGGGTTTTTGTACCACTATGTACTGCTTATCATCACCTGGTGTCTGCTCCCTGACAGTTTTACTGGCAAACACTGTTCATTAGTGCCAGGGGCCTCCAGCAACTCCACAAAAAACCCACTTACTTCAAAAACTCTGTCTTTGACTCTCACAGAAAATATGAAGAACTTGGATACAATCATCCCACAGAAGATGTAATTTCATTGATTATCAGCAATGTAATTGTGCAGGACTCACTTGCTCTGCAGGAGCATGTTGGATTGTCTGAGCAGAGAAATCTCTGGTCTCAGGCTCCTCTCGCTGTTGGTCAGGTTACAGATGTGACTCCTCAGCTCCTGCTCAGTTTGCCTGCTCGTCTGCAGCTCACCCTTCAGCCGCTTCAGCTCCTGCTCCAGCCTGAAGGACATGATTACGCAAGTTACACAGAACAGAGAGACATTTTTAAGCTCTGATTTCACAAGCGAGAGTATCAAAGGGCATACTTTGTCATCTGATCTGCATGGTAGCTCTGAGCTGCTGCTGCATTCTTGTCCATCATGTCCCGGTTGGGGCTGATGGTTTTTGAACTGGGTCTCTGTTTTTTCTCTGTCCTCCCTGCAGGGGGCGAAGGAGTGTTCGTGCTGCCTCTGCGGGCTTTTGGTGAGGAGTTCTTTGCTGCCACTCGTGTGGCTTTGCTTCCTTGTTCCTCTTGAGGTAGATTTTCTGTAGTTGTTGAGGATTCTGGTCCTCCTGCTGCACTGTGATGCGGCTCTCTGGATTCACCTGCTTTATTAGATGATGGCCGCCGGTTTGATTCGGCTGACCTTGCTTCCTGTGTTCCTTTTTCTGTTGCTCTCTCCTCACTGCGGATCTGGAGGCAGTCGGTGACGTGTCCCTCATCACTGGACACTACAGCAGTATTCTGGCACTGATACTGAGTTGACTCTGGCTTTGTCCTCCATTTTGAACCTAAAAGTAAAGCACAATGAAGTCAGGGTTCTTGGCTTATGTAGTTTTTGAGCAACGTTTTCTGTGATACAAACTGAGGGAAAGCGTAGTTTATGTATCATTAGAGTTCTTGTGAGGACCCCCACTTGCGCCCTTGTACACTTGTCTGTAAACATGAAATCTGTTCAGAATCTGAGCCGTTAAAATAAGGCATACTGTAAAAGACTATCAAACTCTATAGTATGACTTCCTCTGGTGGATAAACCAAATCTGAATTCAACCAAAGCACAGCACAGACATTTCGTTTCTAGCGCAGAGGACTGACTTAGAAGGTGAAAAGCGATGTGACATGTCCTCTTATACCTCAGCACTGGATCCTGTCCCTTTAAAATATGACTTTAAAGCACCCTGCCTTGTTCTCAAAGCTTCACACTTCCTTGCTTCCACTTACATTTCATTCCTGCCGAATCCCTGAGGTCTAAGAAAGTTTGTCATGTTGATGTACTTCGCACCTCCAACACCATAGCTAGGGAGAGTGCTCTATGTTTATGGCCCTAAATTTAGGACTCACTGCCTCTGACAGTTAAGAGTTAAAGCTTTTTTTTCATGTTTTGAGCTCTGTCTCAGGTTTTGTACCAAGAACAGGGACCACAGATAACCACAGTTTCGAGCCAGAGTATACAGATGAGGAGCTCATTGAAAGGAGGACGCGGAGGCAGCACTCCAGAGAGTACTGCGCAGGCGCGGAGGCATACATTCTTCTTCAGTTCAGAGGTTGGCACAGTTACAAAATCATGTCTGGAGCGACCCAGACTGTAATGGAGGAGTAGCGTGATGAAATATTGGTGAAACTAATGAGTTTTTGGACGATTGATGCAGTTTTAGGAGCGGCGCTGTATGCCCTATGTGCTACTATTATAGGGATGTCCGCCGCTCAATTTTGGATCTAAATATCTCCCGAAGCACTGTTTGGATCAGGAAAGCCTTCTGGGTGAGTATGTTGTTCTACTTCATTCTATAAACAATTCGAAAGCTGTAGAAACAAACTTTTGTTTATAAACTTATCCTTTAAGTTCATATGTGGGTCAGGGCAGGTGAGCGAATACTTTTGGTAATATAGTGCATATTGAACAAGCCTTCTGATGTAAATAACTGACTTGCATGGCCATTCAAGTAGTTATCAAGACTCCCTATAATATGATCGTATACACACATATAATATAATATGCTCCCTTCAGGCACATGCATATGTTCACAGTTCAATGATTATTTCTGGTTTACCTCCATGATCGGGTTGACCCCACCCCCACCCACCCACACACACACACACACACACACGATTCACCTAATTTGGTTTCAAAATGGCAAATTTCTTTAAAGACTTAAATTAGGGGGATAAATGAATATAAAAGGAAGGTGCAGATACTTACTGCTGCTGCCATCTGTACTGTTCTTTGGGTAAACCTGCAGGCCTGGAGGCAGAGAGTGCTGCAGGAGGTGCATGTGAAAATCATTCTCACTCTGCACGGCTTTCTGTATGCGCAGCTTGAAGATGTTAGTAAAATAGCAGGTGGCATAAAACCCCAGATACACTACAGGATATCCAATGCTACACGTGAACACAGAAGAAGTGAGACAGTTAGAAATATGTGTATCACATTAATAAAGCATAAACACTTGAAATGTATTATTAATGGCTACCCTTCCAATGATTTATTGTTTTAATCTGTCATTAATACTTGATTGGTAATTAGCAAGATGCATCAAAGCTTTTCTCCTGAAGCATTTGATGGACAATCTTCAAAGTCAAGCTACGTAACACACAGAATCAGTAAAAGTTTGATGTTAGAGCAGATCAGTTACTTTATATTATGACAACCTAAATGTTTCAAGCTCTGCTGCAAGGCTGATTTAAAATAAATAAATAAATAAATAAATAAATAAATAAATACATACATACCAGTGTGCAGCAAAAAGATGAGATAGGTTGGCATGTGAGGTTTTAAGGTCCTTGAGTCGGAGCGAAGCCTCTGTATAAACAAGTAGAATCCACAGGGAGGCTGTGGATATACAGATGCCTTTTTCTGCAGATAAAAATGGACATGATGAGCGGTTTGTCTAAAGTGCTCAATCATGAGCAACTAAGCCTGGATTAAATTCCATAAAAAATGCATGGCTTGGCTGATACTTGCAATCCCACAGGCCTAAAATGCCACGTTTTTTATTATTGTTAGGAATATCAAACATGACTAAGTCTGACAGAAACACATTTTTAAATTTTTGTTTTGTTTTTTTTTAAATGGAAGCTTGAGAGGGAGGAGTAACCCTTGTGCACAGCCACTGAATTGACCTTTTTATGAGTTTGCACACACTGATGACCCATTTTGTGGGCAGATTCCAACTGTATGGTGGCCACGGGTAGGCTTTGGTTCCTTCTACATATCTTGGTTTATACATCCATCCATCTATCATCTGCACCGCTTATCTCATTTGAGGTCACAGGGGGCTGGAGCCTGTCCGAGGTGGCACTGGGCAAAACCCGGGGCACACACTGAACTGGTTGCCAGCCAATCACAGAGCCACATAGAAACGGGCAACCATCCATGCTCACACTCACATCTAAGGGCAATTTAGGCTGTGTTTACACGGAGACTCTATGACTTCAAATGCAAAGATTTTCCCTTTGGGTATTCAAAGTCGATTCGCGTTCAGTAGACGAATGAAACCGCTGTAGTATGCATGCCAGTTCAGTAGATGGCAGTGTAGGTTTGCAGAAAGGCAGCTCTGCTACAACACATGTACAAAGAAGAAAAACTTTTGACAAACAAAAATGGCGAGTGGACGTACAAACACGCAGGAGTTTCTTTTCTGGATAACAAATCAGTTTGGACAACAAATCTGTCTGGGCAGTTTTTTCTGGATAACAACCCGAGCACAATAAGCAGCAAAAATGTGACTCGGTAGACGGCCGAAGCTGTTGTTGTTCTTGGTGTATGTGCAGCCTTCATGTAAAAGAGTACTGCGCATGCTGTTACGTCAGCATTTCACCCTGAAACCCTCTGATTTGGGCTTACACCGAGCTGCATGGAGGAGCGTATTGAAAACTCTCTACTCTGGAGCCTGGTTTCGAAAGTTTCCGTCAGATTTGACCGTTTTAGGCCTTGTGTAAACGACCCCTGAGAGTCACCAATTAACCTAACGAACATTTTTTGGTCCGTGGGGGGAGAGTTGAGTGCCTGGAAACAACCCACACAGGTACAGGGAGAACATGCATTCGTCACACAAAAAGACCCTGGCCAAAAAGCAGGGACCATGTAGCATTCTTCTTGCTGTGAGGCACGTGCACGAACTGCTGTGCCCCCCTACAGCCCATACATTTTTATTTTTCTTTGCGTTCAACAATTCCCCTTCCACTGTGTTCTGCATATAAGAGGCAGCCAGTATAAATGACAACAAAGAAGTCACCGAGGTTATCAGTGCAGACAGAAGACAGAAGTGGTCAAAACTGCAGCTTAAGTTTACACAAAATGGCAAGAGCTGCAAAACATCCAGGGACTATGTGCAATTTCAAACAAGGGTGGAATTGCAAGCAACCTGCAGAAGCCAGCATTTAACATCAGAGGAGGCATGTGTATGATATCGTTCACACTGTATATTTATTGGATCAATGAGCAGAATCAATACTGGCCAAGGCATTGATAAAGCCTTATCTGTCCTATCCCTAGATAGATAGACAGAAAACAATAATTTACATACCTGTGTGCCAAATGTAGTTGAATAAAACGTACGTGCTTGCCACAAAGAACAGCCAATGCAAAGGAACAAAAATTAAACAAAAGATGTCTAGAGTAAAGGCAGCACATACAAAAACTACACAAATAACCTGCAAACAAAGAGAAAAGCCATTACAGTCAATTCTTGTCATTGTCTTCATCATCACAAATTAAGACATTTAGTCAGGGCTCTTACCAATCCATGGCAGTGGAATGTGGTGTAAACACTGCCAAAGAAGAGCCAGCACGGCCACAGGTACTCCAGTCTGAATTCAAGGATAAAATCTGCCAGCAGCACCAACATCCACATCATCATGAACTTCAGGACGGTGTAGGCACTGCAAAAAAATTACTATGATTACTGCACATGACACACAAGCAGAGGGGGCTGCAAATGCTTTAAACACATGCATTTTACAGCCTCTTGTTCTTGTTCATTTCAATAAAAGCATTTACATGACATTAGGTGATTATTATTAAGGGTAGGAATCTTTTTATCATTAAGACGAAAGCTGTCTTTTTTGCGTTGGAAAAGATGTATATCCCCTCCTTGGTTTGATGAGCAACCATGAGACAAACAAGGGGCTGTGGTGGGCTCCTTTGTTCTGCTCGTCCATAGGCTGCTACCACATCAGCCCCTCTTTGTTTGGTAACCATGGATATTTCATCTGGAGGAAAGAGGGAGGGAGCACCATGGCATCCTGCTGCACGGTCCAAGATCATGCTTAAAAATGAAAACTAACCAACCTAGATAAAGTCCCCATCACAGCAGTAAATTTATATTCATCAGGTATTTATTAGTAATAAAAGAAGATAGTAATTTGCAAATCAATCCATAGAAAACAATCGTTAGGAGCAAACAGAGCACCATATTCAGAACAAAGGCATTTAAAGATCTGCCTTTATTTGCACTAAATTACAGAATTTTCTTTATCTAGCGTAATTATAACTGCCTTTACAGTTGTACTTTGAAAACCCTCAATACTAGCATATAACTAGTATGAATCTACCATGCAAAAACACCAAATGGGACAACTTCAAATCACCGATGTGCACATTTCTATTACTAAAAAAACATGTTAATATTGTAAAAGCAAGACATTAAAACAAGTCTGGAAAAGGTTCACAAAGGGTCTCATGAGAGCAGCAAATGGGGGTATATATTGTCCTATACTCCATATTTATTCACTCTAAATCGATGACAGCATGAAACTATACTTAATTTTTTACATTATTTAACCTACCTGATACCTGTAATTACATTAAAAACAACACTTTCCAAATAGAACACAACAAAGTACTTTACTTTAACTAAAGTAGACTACTGATATATATTTTTGTCATGCTTAAAGTAAATCTATCAATTGTCTGAGCTTGTTTCTGCCCCACTCTGTCATCCAACTCTTAAAATAATATTATTTTTTAAATATCAAACTAAGTAGGACATAAAACACTAAATATATCAAAAAAGTGGCAAAATTCAGCTGAACATTATTGGTTAAAATATAATTTGGCCAGGAAATTCAGAAATCTAATATGCATTTTCCTCTTACTAAATAATGAGAACATTATTATAATACAATACCATGGGTCCCCTATAAGAGACCAATGTTATACTTTTTTCTCTTGCTTTTGTGAAATCTATAAGTCAGGGAGATTTTTTTGTTACTTTTTGTTTTATAAACATCAATTAGGCCTCTATCTTTATCTTTAATGAAAAAGTTGCTTAACTTAAAACACTAAAAGATAAAGTATTATTTATATTTAACCTGTTAACTGGTTAATGGTTAGGGATGCACAATATTATCAGACCAATATTGGTATTAGCAGATATTTTGATATTTTTATTGTTATTGAACTCTGCCATATATTGGCTGTAATATCCACAGCATCCACAGATACACATATTGCTGCACTTTATCATCCCTGCATGGATATATTTCACTCCTTCAATAGTTAAATGTTTTTCTTGTTTTACAGTCTCCCTTACACAATTTGTCTGACACATTGAAAGTAGCTGGCCCGTTACTTTGTGCTCCTGAAAATATGTATGTATTAATAGCAGAAAACCAGATATTTGCAAAAAAATAAAAATATCTTGCATTTCTTGGTTAGGGATTTTTTAACAAGTTGTTCTTGTTTCACATCTGTTTCCCACACAACAACTGTTACTGTGAAAGGAACAAGTCAATTAAAGTTAAGTACAGACTTTGTGCTCTTGACATAACATACCGTAATCAGTATGGGACTATTAATATATATCGAAAAAACTCCAACATATGCACCCCTAATGATGATCATTTCTCATAACTGCCAAATTGTTTCACATTGAAAAGCAATGTATGAACACGTTTTACTTTTCAGAATAAATACATTTTACGTCTTTTTTGTGTAAAGCCTATTACTTTACTGTACTGTTTCGGTACCGTTTTATGTCTGACCCTTTCAAAATAAAGCTTTTGACTGCAAAATATTCGCCTAAATAGAAGGAAGCAGCTGAAAAGAAATAAATCTGTGCCAAATGTATAAACTGACATTTATTTGGTAATAGGATCCATAAGACAGAGTAGAAACGATGTAACATCCCTAGGAGACGTAGGCCAATGTAAACTTGCTCAGCTCCTCATTTCTGGCGTCCTGTAAACAATGTCGGATGAAGTAGCTCGCACCACATTTATACTCAAATAAGGCGAAGAAATGACTATTCGAGCCGCATGTTGGTTTGCATTTCAAGTGGAGACATGAACAATGTGTATGGACATGAGGCAGACAGGTGAGCAGGATGACGACAGCTGAATTTCACACAAAGACCAGCAACCACAACAAAAGCAGCCTCCTCCGCCGCCAGCAGGCTCTCGGCGGCGCCAAATACCTCTCAGACAGCCTCTCCGTTATTTTCAGTTTTTTCATTCTCCGGAGCCTGTTCGCGTCCACATAGCGTTTCTTCATCTTATGGCTTCTCCTCCCCCCGTGTTGTTTCTGTCTCTACACCGCAGCTGCAGTGTCACTGGATGGTTTCGGATTTTAAAAAATGGGAAACTGAAAAAGCGGTCCTTCTTTTGTGGGGAGGGATGTTCAGCTCAACCTGTGATGATGTCTGGGCACGAATGTAGGCTACTGCGGCTCTGCGCATGCTCAGTGAGTGCTTAGTGTACCTACAAGTGTTCATCGCAGGAGGGAAGCAGATGAACGATTTTTGGGCTCAGTACACGTTGTCCCAAATTTTTGGAATATACCTGAACAATAAAAACAACCTTTACATGGACAATTCAAAGCAGCCTTTCAATAACTACAACCGTGAAAAACATTTTAACTCTTAAATCAGGTATGGGCAAAGAGGGTAACATTTTTTTTATTTTCTCTGCTAAGGAGACGAAATCCTACAAATCATAGGTACATGTAATGCATAAACTGAAATATAGATAGCAATGCTGTTAGAAGGGCAGCTTTATTCAAAATATAATGGAGCAGGAAGGACAATGATATGTTAGAGAAAGCTGAACAAGACCACAGCTCTGTCCTTTAATTTTTTCAGGTTGTAGAAATTGGAATTTTGGCGACTTCTAGTGTTGAGATTTTGGAATGAGCCTGTCTGTTAATAAAATAACACATCACAAAGGCTACGATCACACTGCAGCCTTTAATGCTAAATTCCTGTTTATTGCTCAAATCCATTTTTTTTTGTTTTTGTTCAGATGTTCAGATCACACCTGTAAATGTGTCCTGACTGCACACTATGATGTGAACATTTCAGGCTTCAGAAGTGACACACATGCTCAGTTGAACATTAATGACATCATGCACAGAACAGTGTGATGAGGGGCAACAAACAGACCAAATCAGTGCTTCACAATGCTTTCATAACACAGAACCTGATGTTACAGCAGCTCACCTTGAGTGAGCTCTTATTAAAAGTATTTATAGGTATATTTTATTTCCTATGAACCTAAAGGCAAAGTGCTGAATGCTTGTCAAAGCACTTTGTAAACAATGTTTTTAAAAGTGCTATATAAATAAAATTATTATTATTATTATTATAAAGGCAGCCGCTCTTTCCCGCCGACCCCTGCCGATGACAGATCACTGCTGCAGAGCCAGTCATCTTGGAGCCGTATCGCAATGAACAGGTGAACAAAGAGGCGAAAACTTAGTTTTATCTTCTGTTCTGATGTTTCTTAGTCTGAGAGCAGATCAGACAGGAGCAGACTGTTCACTGACTGACGCTGTAGAAACATACGGTAGAGCACAAGTGCGCACAGACGAGATGGTCAGCATTGGATCATTAGTATCTCTGCGTCCTGTCAGCTGTTATTTTAGCCTGATGAACCCATTCAAAAAGTTGGTGCAGTGTTAATAAACTAAGTTTATCAGATGTCATAATACAAACGTATGATTCATTCACTTTTATTGTTTATTGTGCATGTAATGGAGATGCCAGTCGATCGCCCCAGCGCTCTCTCACTCTGTTTCATCATGCTTGTAGGTGGAAAATCAACTAAAACTATTTAAGGAAAAAATTGCATAAACTTTTTAATAATCATGTCTATTTGTTAACTTCTGATTATGTTCTGTCCATGAAGTGACTATGAAAACATTTGTCCCGAGGTGAACTGCTGCTCTAGAATGACGTCAAAGTCGCATTAGATGCGACCTGGCTGTTCAGACCGCGGTCGCATTCAAGAAAATCTGATTCAGTCCCACATAACACATATGAAGGTGGCCCGAATCAGATCAAAAAATGTCAGATTCAATGAGGCGTGCTGTTCACACTGTCAGAGACAAATCAGCTACAGGTCACATTTGAGCAAAAAAATCAGATTTAGTCACTTTTGACTGCAGTGTGAATGTAGCCTAAGCGAGCCAGAGCCAGTGGAGACAAAGAAGGATCATGAACAGGGCATCATTTAGCACCTCAACAGTTACAAACACAGCACCGTCTTCTTCTCTTGCATGCCTTCTCTTTAGATTTCAGGAGCAGTAGCTAGACTTGTATTCAAACACCAGTTTTTGGTTTTATTTTTGTCCCCAAAACCAACCAGTAGACAACATGGCGGATCCCTATGTCGGCTTCCACAAAGGGAAGTACATAAATATAAAAGCTTTTTCTAACTGAATAAAGAGAAAAAGAAAGTTTTATGGGGATAATTGTACACCTATTTCGACAGACGGTTCATACAAATAAAAACATTATATCCTATATTTGTTTCTGTTCGGAGAAATGCTACCAAAATCTACACTCTGCATCTTTAACAAGGTGTGTCCCATTGAGATAAAAAAAACTCTTTCAAGTGAGATCTGGCTAAGACAGACAGCAGTAATAAACCCAAAGTTACAGACAAAAATGCAAAGAGAGACAGAACAATTTACAAAGCACACCATTATGGATTCAAATCAGAGACATCTATGAGGCATTTAAAGATAAACCAGTTCATCAATTAAGTTACTCAACTGAGGTCTCTCTCTGGGCCATTGTCTTGTCAGAAAGAGCCCAGGATTACAGATGCAGAGTTCTTTTATGAAAACTGGGAGGTGCCATCATGCTATAATTAACATCAAAAGCTGGTCTTCCGATTCTTGACCTCGGCAAATTCTTACATCCCAATGACGGCATACTCATATCAGCAGTCAGCATGAAAGGCAGACATTCAGTTTAGAATGAACAGACACAGATAAAAGCCAACAGATAGCAACATGAATCTCTAAATATCAGCATGTATTAGTCTATCGTTTGTAAATGTTTGTTTTGGTATTTTCCATTTAAAGCAGGGGTGTCCAAACTTTTTACATCGAGGGCCGCTTAACGAGAGATACTCTGTATTGCCAAAAGTATTCACTCACCTGCCTTGACTCACATATGAACTTAGGTGACATCCCATTCCAAATTCACAGAGTTCAATATGACGTTGGTCCACCCTTTGCAGCTATAACAGCTTCAAGTCTTCTGGAAAGGCTGTCCACAAGGTTTTGGAGTGTTTATGGGAATTTTTGACCATTCTTCCAGAAGCACATTTGTGAGGTCACACACTGATGTTGGTCGAGAAGGCCTGGCTCTCAGTCTACACTCTAATTCATCTCAAAGGTGTTCTACCAGGTTGAGGTCAGGACTCTGTGCAGGCCAGTCAAGTTCATCCACACCAGACTCTGTAATCTATGCCTTTATGGACCTGCTTTGTGCACTGGTGCACTGCATGTTGGAAGAGGAAAGGGCCAGTACCAGACTGTTCCCACAAATTTTGGAGCATGGAATTATCCAAAATGTCTTCATGGAATAGTCAAATGCATTCTGAGTTCCTTTGACTGGAACTAAGGGGCCAAGCCCAGCTCCTAAAAAACACCCCCACACCATAATCCCCCTTACACCAAACTTTACACTTGGCACCATGCAGTCCAACAAGTATCGTTCTCCTGGAAACTGTCAAACCCAGACTCGTCCATCAGATTGCCTGATGGAGAAGCACAATTCGTCACTCCAGAGAACGTATCTCCACTGCTCTAGCATCCAGTGGCGGTGTGCTTTACACCACTTCATCCAATGCTTTGCGTTGCACTGGGTGATGTGAGGCTTGGATGCAGCTGCTCGGCCATGGAAACCAATCCATGAAGCTCTCTGCATACTGTTCTAATCTGAAGACCACTTGAAGTTTTGGGACCTGTAGCGATTGACTCAGCAGAAAGTTGGCGACCTCTTCGCACTATGCACCTCAGCATCCGCTGACCCTGCTCTGTCAGTTTACGTGGCCTACCACTTCAAACACTTCCACGTTCTTATAATCCAGCTGACAGTTGACTATGGAATATTTAGGAGTGAGGAAACTTCTCGACTGGATTTGTTGCACAGGTGACATCCTATCACAGTTCCACGCTGGGATTCACTAAGCTCCTGACAGTGACACATTCTTTCACAAATGTTTGTAAAAGCAGTCTGCAAGCCTAGGTGCTTCATTTTATACACCTGTGGTCATGGATTGGAACAACTGATTCTGATTATTTGGATGGGTGAGCAAATACTTTTGGCAATATAGTGTATCTGGATGACTGAGGCACTTGCTGCACCTCACTTTTAGTGTATTCAAGTTAAAGTTTTAGGGGTTAGGGTTGGGTTATCACCTGTCAGGGGGCCCTTGTAAGCCCGGATTATCACTGGATTCACACTTAGTCAGGACGAGAAAGACCTTTTGAGCAGCAGAGATGGGAGACACTGACAGTGTATCTTCACTGTCAGACACAAAACAAAAGTAAACTGCAAGAATGTTGGTGCGTGAAGATGAATAGTGCAATATACTTTGTAACTGGGACCTTCCAACTAAATGCTGTAGTTGAAATGCCTTTATTCATTCAACTGCATCTGGGGCCAATTCAAAATGGGCAGTGGACCGCATTTGGCCCACATAGTTTGGACATCCCTGATTTAAATTGTGGCTGTGGTTGTTGTCTGTCAGATGTCATTTTGCAGTGCTGCCAGTGTACAGGTGAACATTAGATCTAAATCTTGCTGCTATGGCTAATGGACATTAACTGTTGTTTTCCCTTGTAATCCTTAGCCGTAGCGGCTACTGGTTAGCTGTCATAGCAGTGCTGCTTGATATGGATTGGTCTGTGATGAGTGTGATGAACTGAACGATTGTCCAAAGCTGCTGTTGTTTTTGAAGGTTCTGCCCCTGAAAACATTTTTGCAGAGCTCCCTTCCAGATGGATTAGTGAAATATTTCCAATATGGGACTGTCCATCTGGCTTGTTAGGTTATCAGAGTATGCCCACCAGAAAAAGCCAGACTGCACCACACACCCGGGACTGATCACCCTGTGGTGGGCCAACCTTGGCAGATGGTGTCTTGCCATAAGAGGCCGAGACACCCAATGAAGTTCGGGGCAAACAACTGATGATGGAACGTGCTGGTGGCACCGCGTGATCAGTGCCAAATCCCACCCAAGAGTAGAGGACATCTCCAATGACGTTCAACTGACGTGCTGAATACTAGGGATATTTAATAAGTAGTCCTATTAAGAAGTCTGATGTCTGGTGACCGCTGCAAAAGGGCAGCTGACAACCTGGGAAAGACTTGGTGATGGCCTGAAGAGACTGCTGGCAGGAGGGAATGGACACCAATGGGGCTGGCATGGGTTAGCTACCCGTGTTGGCAGGAGCCTTTCACTATACAGTGTCTTGGATCCACCCAACTATTGCTACGAAAAGTTCAGAAGAAAAAACACCCCTGGAGTCTGCGAGAGCAGGGGCGGAAGGTGACTCATTGACAGACCACACAGTAATGAACCTTTAAATGGAAATGACGACGAATCAAATGACCAGCATGGCAGTTGACGGAAGAACAGCACTGACAGGATACAAGCTACAAAGCTGCATCTGTTGCTGGGAAAGGATTCACCAGAGTAGGAAAAAGTGCCTGAGAGAGCTGAGCAAGGGGCCTTGCATTGACCACTACTTCCTCAGAGGTAGGACAAATAAGTCGAGTGAAGCCCAGTGGCAGGAAACTCACCACAGTTCACAGGGTATCAGAACCCCAGACAAGGCACAACCAGGCACGGATCCACCAACGGACATGAGCCCAGAGCCAAACCAGCCACAAGTGGAGAGGAAGATGAACAGACGGAAGCCTCAAATCTTGTGGCCTAAATCCTGCCAGAAAAAGGAGTGGGAAACCACTGACGCAGACCTTGTCCATCTTCTTGAAGCTCTGAAAGGGTGCGTGGACAGGAAGTTGGACAAGATTGGAGAGATCATCTACAACTATGGAGCAGAATAATTTGGGGTGAAGAGTATCAACCGTAGGACACAGAAGGAACCAGCAGCTCATCTCAAGTCCAGGAGACAAGAGATTGAGAGACTTGTGAAAGAAAGAAGGTCCCTGAGAAAATAGTGGAAGAAGGCCACAGAAGTGGAAAGGAAAGGACTTGAGGCATTACAGGGCAACATCAAGCAGCGTCTTGCAACAGTGTGAAGAGCTGAATGTTTGAGAAAGCAGCATAAGAAGAAGAAACGAACTAGGACTGCCTTCTACAGAGACCCCTACAAGTTCGTCAAAGACCTCTTTGTCAAGGAGAAAACTGAGACCCTCAAAGCACCCATAAGGGAACTACAGGAGAACCTGAGGAAGACCTACTCCGACAACCAGAGACATGTGCCAGCCAACATTCCGGATGACATGCCACCAATCCAGCCACCGGAGAATCAGATGGACACAAGGCCCCCCACATGGAGCGAAGTTGAAAGCACAGTAAAGCGGGCAAGACAGTGGCAATTGCTCTCAGACTGCAAGGGAAGCTCAGCTTCTCCTAAGATGTCCCCCAAAAAAGTGGTGATATGTACTGCTGTGTGTACATTTCATTGACTAAATATGTGCTAGAATACCTTCATCTTTTGTTCAGAATCAGCCACTAATCACAGGTTACTGGCGCAACTTCGTTCTCATTCATCCCCGCAGCGTCTCAGCGCTTTAACACAGCCGGGCGCTGAGCGTCTTCTGGCTTTGATGGGGAAGCGTAGAGTGGGTTGTTCCACTGTGGAAACTGGACGGTCATTGGATAAACGCTGGGCTTTGTCCTGCCCAATGGACGCTCAGCGTCTCTGGGGGTCTATGAGGCAGTGGGCTGGCCTGGACACTCGGCTTCTGCATGATGATTGGATGATCTGTCTGAGGCCAAATCCCTTTTTGATTGACAGTGAAATGAGTCAATCAGCAGTCTTGAAGTATAACCCTCAACCGGAGCATCTTCTAAGTTTTACATTCAGTTGTTCTGGAGAGAAGCTTCTCCTGTTTATAGTGGCTCAAGTCTTACACTCGCAACACAATGGGCCATGGCAGTCTAGCTCTGCTGGTCATTGAGAGAACACTGGTAAAATCCCTGGAAAAGACACATAGTTGGTACGCCAGGGTAGCAGATCATTTTCTTGAAAAGGAACGGAGGGTAGAATTTACATTTAAATAATAAACAAATTTATGATGTAGGCCGGGAAAAAGTGAGCTTCCCCTCCTTGACTGACCAGCAGCTGCCACTAGGGCAAGAACTGCCTCAGCCCCTGGGCCCAACGGCATTCCATATAGGTTCTATAACAGGGGTGGGCAACTTTCATTACCAAGAGGGCCACATAAAACTATTTTTCCCAGCCTGGGGGCCGCATTGTTACAGATTTTCGGAAATTCTCCAGGGGAAAAAGGATGTTGGATAAATACCATGAGAGAATATTAATTAATCCTAAATTAGCATACCAATATTCATATGTTACATCACAAATAAAAGTTATTATGCATAATCAAATGAACTTGAGACAGAATTCAAGCAAATGTAGCCAAAATACATGGAATTAAGACAAAGCTATTTTCAAATCAATGAAATGATGAGTGTTTACAAATTTTTAAAGCTCAAAGATTTTACTGCTGCCTTATTTTAAATTTATTGTTGAATGACACATGATATAATGTTCAAATGCTTCATTAAAAAAGAGATTTAGAGACACTATAATAGCAAAATAAGGTTGTAAATAACTTACAAAAGCCAATAAAAATATCAGTCAAGATTATATTGAATTATTTTGATTAGAAATTTGAGTTTTCTTCATATTTACAATTGCTGATTTTTGAAAACTGACTGGCGGGCCACATTTAGTGATGCGGAGGGCCGTATGTGGCCTCGGGCCCACCCCTGTTCTATAAGAACGCGCCGGGCGTCCTTAAATACCTTTGGAGGTTGATGAAAGTGGCATGGGAAAAAGGAATTATACCAAAGGCATGGCGATGGGCGGGAGGGATTCTGATTCCCAAAGAGAAGAATTCCTCAACCATCGATCAGTTCTGAGAAATTTGTCTTCTGAATGTGGAAGGAAAGATATTCTTCAGGGTTGTGGCCCAGAGGCTTTCAACATTCTTGCAAAGAAACAACTTCGTCGACACCTCAGTGCAGAAGGCGGGGATTGGTTGATTTTCAGGATGTCTGGAACACACAAATGTCATCTGGCATTAGGTGCAGACAGCCAAGAAGGAGAAGAAGGACCTGCATGTGGTATTCTTAGATCTTGCCAATGCATTCTGGTCAGTGCCTCATGAGATTTTGTGGACAGCGTTCAACTTCTTCCAAGTCCCAGAGGGCATCACAAGGCTGGTCAAAGCTTATTTCCAGGACCTCCAGTTCTGTATCACAACACAGGCCAGTACAACTGCCTGGCAGCATCTCGAGATCGGCATAATGGCGGGCTGCACCATATCCCCATTGGCATTTACCATGGCAATGGAGCTCATTATTCGAGCTTCCGGTGGGTGGTTGGAGGAGAACAGCTGAAGAGCGGATTGCGTCTTTCCCCAATCAGGGCGTATATGGACGACATGATGACAATAACAACAACAAGCACATGCACCAAATGCCTGCTGGATAAACTCCAGAGGAACATCGAATGGGCGCGAAGGGAGATAAAACCCAGCAAATCCCGCAGTATCTCCATTGTCAAAGGCCAGCTCACCAATGAGAGGTTCCATGCCAACAACGAACCAATACCAACCATTCTGGAGAAGCCTGTCAAAAGCCTTGGCCGCTGGTACAGCACTGAGCTAAGAGACTCGAAGCAGTTGGAGCAACTCAAACAAGATACCATCAATGGCCTTAAGCAGATCAACAGCACAACACTGCCTGGAAAGCTGAAACTGTGGTGCTTTCAGTTTGGGCTGTTGCCCCGTCTCATGTGGCCAATCTCCATCTATGAAGTCACTATATCCCATGCCAATCGGCTGGAGAGACTGGTGAATGCACAAGTGAGGAGGTGGAGGAGGAGTCACAGTGGCAAACGCCGCCCTCAGGCACTGGGATATAGTAGGGCAGGTCCAACTCGGCAGAGGTGGCCTTGGGTTGGAAACAACAACACCCACCTGGCAGAAGGCTACTCCAGCCGAACGGCTGCACATGGTGGTGGAGGAAGTACGCCACCAGGAGGAAGCAGCCAGGTGTGCCACAGTGGTCTCCCAAGCTCAGCAAGGCCGCTGGATGAAGTGGGAAGGCATGCATGGAGAGGAGGAAAATCACATGGAGCGATATGTGGAGCATGGAGTCCAACAGGCTAAGCTTCATCGTTAGAGCCACTTATCATGTCCTGCCCTCTCCAACCAACCTACATGCCTGGTATGGAGAAGACCCAGCTTGTCCCCAGTGTGCAGCCCTGGCGACCCTCAAACACATATTGGTGGGTTGCAAGACCAGCCTAACACAGGGAAGATACTCCTGGCGCCACAACCAGGTGTTGAAGTGCTTGGCTGCCGAAATCGAGAACAGGAGGATAACCACCAATGCAATGCCTCTAAATGCCTAGACCACAGGCCCAAGGAAAATGACTTTCGTTCGGGAAGGAGATAAAAGAGGGACCAAGTCATCTCCTTCGGAGCCAGGCCCACTCGACGCAGCCCGGGATTGGGAAATGTGGGAGGACCTCACCCAGAGGCTCACCTTCCCACCCGAAATTGCAGCAACCAACCTGTGCCCAGACCTGGTCCTCTGGTCCAAATCCTGCCGGCGTGTTTTCGTTGTTGAGCTGACCGTCCCATGGGAAGATGCCATCGATGAAGCATTTGAGCGGAAGAGACTGCGATATGCCAATTTAGCAGCTGAAGCAGAGGGGCGGGGCTAGACCACATGGTCAGTGGAGGTTGGCTGTAGAGGCTTTGTAGCCAGGTCCACCACAAAGCTCCTGAAGGAAGTAAGGATCAGAGGGCAGGCCCAACGGAAGGCAATTAAAGAACTTGCCACTGCAGCAGAACGGAGCAGCCACTGGCTGTGGCTGAAATGCAAGGATGCAGTATGGGCTGCCAAGTGACCACGTGGTGCCACCATGCGCCACACACCCAGGACTGATCACCCTGTGGTGGGCCAACCTCGGCAGAGGGTGTCTCATTATAAGAGGCTGAAACACCCGATGAAGTTCAGGGCAAACAACTGATGATGTGGCATGCTGGTGGCACTGCATGATCAGTGCCAAATCCCACCCAAGAGTAGAGGACATCTCCAATGACGTTCAACTGACGTGCTAAATATTAGGATATTTGACAATTAGTCCTATTGAGAAGTCTGGAAGGTGGGTATATACAATGTTTGAAAAAAAAAACTCATGGTGGCATAAACACCCCAGCTGTTACCCTGCAATCATGAGACAGAAGAGAGGATAATTTTGTCTAGATGTGGACTGGAGAACAAATTCCCCTACAGCCCCGATTATAATTTATTGAAAGCCTAGTTTAATGCATAAACATTCACCTCTGTGAAAAAGGAGTGGTAAGTAATTGACCAGTTGGGGATTGTATGTTGGGCAAGGTTTAAAGCAGGATTTCAATCAGTCTGATCGGCTATATTGGATCGATTTATTTATTTAAATAGACATATTGCTCCCTCTTGTGATCAGATCAGATCAGAGACCATTTTTATCCAACTCACTAACCCATGATTAGCCCCAAATTCTTGATAGTATAAAGCCCAGTGTAGCTTATCAATGTATTTTAACAATAAAAGTTTTAGGCTATTTTTTGGAGTTAAATTGTCACTATCTCAAGGTGAATTTAATTCAGAACAGTCATATAAGATTAAATATATGATAAATTAATAATTTGATTGACCCACAATGGAAAATTTAAAGTGTATACATACCTCCGCTCATTAGTGGCACAAGAACGCTTGAGAGGTCTGGCTATCCTTAATATTGACACAGAAGTGATGCAGCAGCTGTAATATTATGAACTGATTATTGACTTTGCATCCAGAAAATGCAGACCTGTGAATCTTCTTTTGGGGGTGGCTCAAAATAAAACTCTGCTTAGGGCCCCAATTTGGCCAGAAATGGCTCTGTATGTGCGTGTCTTACCCTGGAGCCATCCTGACTCCCTCAAAACTACTAATAACACACATGAAGATTAAAAAACAGATGTATTAACCTTAGCGTTTGAAATATTTACAATGTTTTATTTAATAGGCCGTGTCCTGCATAGAGTGGTGCACAAATGAATCCAAAAACACAGAGTTAGCATTTTGCGCTTGCTGGTTCTTTATGGGATGTAGAACATTGGTTTCAGATAAATGCCTGAAATAAGTTTGTGGTGAAAACAAGTGCATGAGATTTCAGTGTTTAATGGAGACTATCAAAATACATATGATGTCTTGCTTTTGAAGCTTCCGCTGTTGTATTCTAAAACAATGATTGCTAACTAACTGCTAAAAAGGATGTATGCAGAGGACCCAGCGGAAAGCATAGCAAAAACCAATTATTCATACACTAATGCCACAGCCATGAAGACCAACTTGAGAGGACGATTTTATTAAAAGGAAATTCTGAAAAGGTACACAAGATATTATACATTGGAAGTATTGTAGTTGCCTCTAAGCTTAACCACCATATTGTAGTTCCATAGCAGCTTACTGATAGCTTTCACTCTCGACCATTTCACCTAACCTTAAAAAATTATAAATGTGGGTGTTTGTTAAGATTATTGCAAAGAACAGAGCATTCAAGTTTTGTAACTTCTTGTTCTCTACAGAGTGTATTATCAGCAATAATCCAAAACACAGTGAAAACATCCCGCTGGTTTTAGCTAAATTTGCAGTCAAGTGAACCAGCGAGATTTTAACTTCTGCAAAGGCCCACAAAGTACATCATCCCTGCACCACTTTATGAAAGCTAATTTAAGCTCATCAGTTGAAACAACAGGATGTTCACTGGCTTTTAAAGAATGTTTTTACTTTTTTCTAGATGGATTGAAAATGCTTCATAGGGTGATATACAGAGTTATCACGAAGAGAACATCACAAAATCTGCCACATAAACATAAAACCTTGACCAAAGCATTTCAAATAGTGTAGGTTAAATTAGTGTCAAAAAATAGGGAAAACTGTCCTATCTCGCATTCCTTGGAAAAAAATAGTCAATCCATATACATTTTCTGATCAACACTATTATCTAATCACTACTTCATTGTACCTTGATGAAGATGATTCCTGAAAATCATCTTCAAAATATGTTGAGGATTTACTGTTGTTATTATTATTAAAAATGAGGAAAACTGCCTTGTCACACAATGTAAACAAATCCTTAAAATATTCCTGGATCTGCATCTAAGTATTTCATGAAACTAGTATTTGTTTTCATCCTCTCGTTTGATTTATTGATTAACAGGACATATTTTATTTTCAGGTGATGAAAAATCGGAAGGCTGCTAGAAAAGACAAAAGTGAGCAAGAATCTTTCAAATTAAAACAGCTTTGAAGAAAATACTAGAAAAATTGGTAGTGAAAATCTGATTAATGTAGAAATGTTAACTGTCAAATGAGTCAACGTGCTGCTTAAATGTCTACCTTCCTTTTTCCGCAGTTTGTACAGCAGCAATCATCAACTGGTGACCCGAGTGCCACATCTGGCCCCCCACAGCTGGCAAATACATCAAATTTAGAAAATGTCTTGAAGACAAAATATGGTGTGTATTTTTAGGAACCTTTTTTTTGTCAAATCCCCACATCTATTAAAATAACTCCAATTAATAACAATAACAATTTTAACAGAGGGGACTTTATTTTTGATTAATTTACACAAATCAAGTTGTCAACCAAAATTAGTGGATAGTCAACCAGGTATATGAGTACATTTGTGTCAGCTCCCTATAATAGATTAAATCCAGAACGAACATAAATTCGGTTAATCTTGGTTCTCCTTGTTGCTGTTTTGCCTATCATTGTCTTGTTACCTCTGCCCAGGAGGTTGTGTTTTTGCTGGCATATGATTTTCAGTTTGTTTGTCTGGCATTTGCTTGCAGATGTTGGTAATGGTCCATCTCAAAAATGTGCTAGGTGTGGGTTTTCAGGGTCAAGGAATCAAATGATGATGATAAATTAATCACTGAACTATTGCTTATAGATATAACAGCAATATGTGAACTATCTTGGCAGAGGTTTGTGCTCTTTGAGAGCTTTCTAGTTAAAATTGTGTAAGTTTCAATAATTTATTGTATTATTCTCTTTTTTCCATCATGCCTTGGAGTCTTAATACTGTAACTTGCTTGTACTATAAGTATTTGTTTAAGTGGACCCAAGGAAAAGTACTTGCCAGAGGGGTTTAAACTTAAAAATAATAATAAAACAAAAATGAAAATGAACAAGTAAACGACAGCTTCGGTGATAAAAAGCCAAATCTATCACATGTGACTTGTAGCAGCATAGGTTAAGTGGACTGATCTTACTTTAAGGGTTTAAATGAAAATAAAACAAGTTATTCAGCCCTTAATATTTTTTAATCTAAATTTAGTTCTTTGGCAGCATTCATCAAGAAAGAAACTGGCCCGTGTACAGCTTGATGATGCATGCTGTTGAGAGGACAAGCCTGTCAAAAGAAGTATAGATACAATAGTTTTAGACATTTTTAATATATTTGAGAATCCCTTAAGTATTGAGTAAAACTTGTGGACTAACAGCAGCCGTTTTGAATCCCTGAGGATATGTCTAACAGGCTTATTTGTGTTGAGGATCAATTAGCGTGACGGGTAAGTGATAGCCAGTAAAGCTGGGGGCCATTCAGCTGTGAGGAAGAAGTTGTTGTCCGTAGGATTTTACTGATGTCATCACTGGCTTCAATGTTTTAACAAAGGATTAGAGACAAAGGAAAACAAAGGGTATAATAAAGCTGAGTAAATATCAAGCAGACATAATTATTGTGCACACAAATGTGAGAATAGAGAAGTGTCTCCACAAACAGCCTACTTTTTACGCATCAATGACAAACAAATATAAAATGTGTCAATATGCAGGATGGTTAATTGTAGTATTAAGTAACAAGACAAACAGTCTAAGGTAAAAAAACAGAACTCATACTGTGCCTCGGGGGCTTAAATGCTGTCATTAAGATTGTTAAAATTTATTTTTCATTTTATTTTACACAAAGAGTTACTGCTTTAGCAAACAAGTGTACTTTTATGTGACAGAAAGGACTGTGCAGAGTAGGAAATGGGAGGAGAGGCACTCCCTGCTTTGAGGACACCAAAGGACAAGTGGTACACGGCCTGACACTATTCTTCTAGTGCCCCAAAAGGACTTACACTGGAGGGGAAATAAAAATGAACATGGAACTGACAAGAGTTATCCAAAAGATTAATGTTGTAGTGTGTAGGGGAGAAGGGATGCCATGAGGGATTGTCCAGCCCGTCTTTACCACGTAGGTTTATCTTTTGTCCATTTCTGCTCTTTATACTGAATAAGGGAAAGTTATGTGATGTCATCTCCTCTAAAGTCCATTGAGTTTATATGGACCTCCAGAATCTCCAGATATGCAATGTTCAATTTCAAAAGATATAGTGAAGATTAATATTATTTATAACTAGGAAATATTTTGTCTTGTTAATTATTATCTGTGTTTTGAATTTCACTATAATGAAAATTGCTAGATTAGGTGGGAATATAAACTAAGCAATGCTAATAATGCTAGTAACCCTCCCTGCGTGTATGTCACCTTACGTCATTATTATGTTGAAATGCTGAGTCAGCATTTCAACATATTGTTCTCCCTAACCTCCATTTTGTTCTTTTTCTTCTTCTTCTTTTTCTCATCACTGAGACTTTGCCCCCTTTCACAGGCTTCAAATTTGCACAGATTTTCACAGAAAAAAATTGACATATGCAGCATGTTCATGAGAAGTGCGCTTGTATTTTTCACAGGTTTAACAGTTAAACTTTTACAGTAAAAAATAATTTCTGCATGTATTTTTTATATTGAAATCAATGGGACATTTCCGCAGCTCCGCTGAAAACTTCTGCAACTTTAAAGCTCCACAGCTTGGGCATGCTTCCACCTACAGACTTCATTCGTACTTTAAAAGCTGCACTGATTTCTCAGCCATTTTTACATATCTTCAGCTTTTTGCTGGCTTCTACAGTTTTTTAAATATGAATTTTTAAGCAACACCAAGTTTTGAGGAAATCAATGGCCTTAGAGCGACTGTGACGTCATCTCAGAGCGGACAGACACAGAAGAATTCTCGCGGACTCAGCAGAATTATCCTGTTATAACTTCGTCAAAACGTCCTCCACAAACATAATTTCTGGATCAAAACGTCGCTACCCTTCTCGTCTTACATGTGAAATCCGCTTCAAAGTTTAATCTGACATCGTTTTGTCTCAGTGAGCTTCAGCTTTTGCGGTATAACTCAAAATCCTCCGTTTGGACTAATGCAAATATTCACCTCGGGACAGCTGGGCGCTTCACTTTGAAGCCTATTTTTAACTCGCCACTATGTCAACATTCTTTACTGTATGGACATAAAAATTACACCCATAGCTTCAGCATGTTCTTGGGATGCTCACAGTGCAATCCCTTTTCTGATATCTATCACGGCTTTGGCACAGCGACCGTTCGTTTACCCGGAAGTACCAAGCTTTTTTCCCTGCTCCGTACAGTACAACAGTGTGATGAAACACTCAGCTGCTCCATAGGCTACTCTGTGAAAGGTGGAGCTTAGCTTTGCTTAGCTTAGCTTAGCGGCTTCGGCTCAGCACTGAGGACAGACCCGCAGTTGATGTACAAAGCCTCCCTGAAACCGAGACATTCAGCGGAGGTTTTGGTGACACACGACGCGGGCATGGTAACAGCTCCGTGCTCGCTACATGCACGTAAAGGTCTGTTTACAGCGCGGCCGCTTCCAAACATCGTACATTCACTGTCGTTAAGAAAGTACCAGACAGGAAGTCACCATGTGGAGTGACCAGAAGTTTCAAAATAATACACAATGCATGGACTCTAACACGTAATGTTCAGAGAAAAAAAATTGTGCAAATCAGAATGTTGAACAGAAGTCTTTTGTTTTTTCTCAAATTCTTAACTGTGATAGTTTTGAAAGACAAAAATACTTTGAATTTTTCACATTAAAATGAATTGGACATTTATGCAGTTCTGCTGAACCTGCTTCATCTTTCAAGTTTTACAGATTTGGTATACTTACGCCTACAGACTCCATTCTTGCTTTGACAAATGCATTTATCTCTCACTCATTTTACAGATTCATAATACATACATACATATATATGCATCATTTTATACAGACATACACAGATCAACAGAAATATACCCATAATGAAATCTAACGTTTCACTTATGCACATACTCTAATAAATACATAAATAAATGACATCACACAAACATACATGCACCAATGCATATATAGAATAATGAGCATAATTTATCCACACATATGCAAAATTTATCAATACTCCATGTTTTTCTTTATAATGCTCATTTTTGAACATTTTTAACTATTCTGCTGATGTTTTACATTGACATAAATGGGAGATTTATACAGTCCTGCTAAAACTGCTTTAACTTCTGAGCTCTAAACATTTGGCATAGTTTCACCTACATACTGCATTTTTGCTTTCACACATTAATGTCACTCTCAGTCATTTTACAGATGCATACATATATACATATGCATCATTTTCTTCAGACATACACACATAAACAGAAATATACCCATAATGAAAGATACCTTTTCATTTACATATGCACATACTCTGATATATGCATAGATCCATAATGCAAACATACATGCACAAATGCATATATAGACTAATGACCATAATGATTTATTCACACATATGCACACATATGTACATGAACAGAAATGTATCCATACTCTATTTCTTTCTTTAGGATGCTTATTTCAGAACATATTTAAAACTTCTGCTACTGATTAAAGTCTTTGTCATTTTAGGTCTCATCCAGTTACCTCTTTTAACAATTGTAACTCCTTCAGGGTGGGCAAACATATCAGCAGCTTTATGCAATTTTGTTTCACCTTAATTCAGTTTTTAGCTGACTATCACAACTTTTAACATTTTTATTTAGCATAGTCCAGTTGTAAGCTTTGTTTTACTGTTTCCAACTTCTTATGTCACATTTTCAGCTTTATTTGCACTGGCTTTAGAAATTTCATTTCACAGTTCCAGCATTCAGACTCAGCATTTCAATGCATTTGCTGCAAGGAAATGCAAATTCTCTAGTTATCAATTTATACTCAGACACCATACCTCTAACTCTTGGTCAAATAACTTAACATAATCTAATGTAATCTAACAAAGGCCAAAATGAAAAAAACTACAAGGCCCACTAGGTTTTATACAGGGTTGTTGTAGATGTGCAGCGTCTTAGTGAGCAAAAGCCAGGCACATCTATTGTTATGTTAACATGACAAGCTACTTTGAAACTACCATGGCCAATTGTCATTACCAGCTGAAAAGACCGATGAATATATAAATTCTTCAGATATGTCCTTAGAATGATTTGAGAAAGCTAGCATTGCTATTTATAGGCTACTATCTAGCTGTGTATAACAATAACACATTTCGACTTCCTTTTGGATTTCTTTTTATACCAACATACTCAATATACAATACAATATGTTATATAGACATTGTAAACTAGAAATGTAAAGAGCATAAGGTGCAGTTACACATTTAAGATAAAATGATAACACAAAAAATCCGGTAGACTTCTTTTTATTGTGGTCCTAAATATACAACCAATTTTAGTTTGGATTATTCTATCACTATTATTTGATTTAAAAAAATAGCAGGAAAATGAATTCTAGTTTTAAACAAAACCAACTCCCTGGCATCAACACCTGATCATCTATAAATTAAAAAAATAACTAAGCCGAGTTTTATGATAAATTCTAAATGGTAAAATATAGAAGACTGATAATATTATCAAGAAAAATTATAGTAAAACAGAAAACAGCTTTAATGTTAACTTTACTTTTTGAATTTAAATAATCTTTGTTGGATTCAGGAGCAGTGCATAGAATCTCCATGAAAGAAATCCAGCCAATACTCTGCAATGGTTGACCAAGAAGTAAACCGAAACTTGAGTGAAATCAGTGTGAATTCTCCCCTCTTCTTGAGTGGCACAATTAGTGGAGTTTCTTTTTGTACACACTTTATTCATCAACGTTGTAGAGACTTATAATCGAGTTCTGAATAAGATTGCTGGAAAAATGCTGCAAAAATGTTGAAAAGGTAGAAAATCTAATTTTCAACATTAGGGCTCACAAAAGTAAGTCGGTACAATGTTATTGTGCATTAGTTTGAGTTTACATAAAAATGAGCCACAACACTTATTTTGGGTTGGTTATCTGATTGAACAAGAAATGTCAGTGCCTAACTTTTGCTCTAGAAAGTCCCTGTGTTTAGCACTTTTTTACAATGCAGCAAATGGCTATTGACTCGCTGATTTGCTATTTGGCTTTTGCAACATCCAATCTACACTGTGTACCTTTGATAACAAAATTACAGCATGAACTGCAAAGTCAGGGGAATTTCAGATTAGATTTGTCATGTATGTTGGTAAAAAAAAACAGAACTTGCTCGTTGTTATTTCTATCATTTGTGGTTTTATTTCTTTAAAAGGGAAAAATAATCTGTTAAAATCTGAAATCAGTTAGGATTTTATTTTTACACCATGTTTTCCAGCCCTTTCAGTGACTAGTAACCTTGAACACTCTAGGCCCTAATTTCGTGGTGCAGCGCAGGGTGGTGCGGGGTGCCCAGAGCTTGGCGCACCCCACGCAGTGTTAATATCGTCCAGCACACCGCTGTGCGGAATTTGACAATTTGGTAGACCGTCTGCGCCGAGATGGGTGTGACGGTGCACCAGGGGGAGGTGCTGACAGATTCGCGTAGCGTAGTGACAATTTCGGAAGGTGCGCTGAAAGCTCTCCAGCTCTAACCTGGTTTATTCTCGGTGCAGGCGAAGCACACCCTCCGCAGCTGTAATTTGATGACAGCGCAAACAAACAGACCCTCAGAGGCAGGTTTCCAGAGTGTTAGGCACATTTCAATGCTATAAAAAAATCACAGCAATCACTATTTAATGTAACCATCTGAACCAGCATATACATTTGTATCTATGTCCCGTAACTTCTGATGGCGGATTAAAGCCGTTTGTCTTAATGGAAACTTAACCTGACCGCAGTTTGATGCACATCTTACAAGTCAACAATAAACAGCCTTAACATCTGATACTGAGTATATATTCGGCTTCTCTCATTTTATGAAACTTAAAGAAAAGAGGGAGAAAAAGATGGAGAAAAAATAAATAAATGTAAGTCACTCAGTGTCTCAAGGATTTACCTGTGATTGCCCATATTTCTCTGTTTTAGACTTTATTCTTAACTTGCTCTAAAACAATGGAGTAAATAATTGCAAGGAGGATGGGAAGAGATACCGGGAGAGTATTCATTATATCACCAAAGGCTCTTCTATTTGGCGATGACAGACCAGGAGTGCAGGTGGATCAAAAGCATGAATGGATAAGCCAGCTGCTGTGTTGAATCTCTGTCACTTAGTTTTGTTCTCCTGTTAATGACAAAGGAACAGATTACATATGTCCCGGGAGCTGGCCCACGTGGCGATGCGCATCATGGTCTCCCATGTGAGCCCCAGTGTAACAGTGACAGCGGCTTTGACCGTCTCCACTACCGCGTCTTTCCAACACACTGTGTGGTAGCAGGGATCATGCAGACCAATCAGTTTCTGCGCCACGCCCACAGCACATTAGAAGGCAAAGAGAGGCCATTTGATTGGTGAAGACAACACTCGGCTGTGTCAAACCCACTCACGCCTTTTCTCCCTCCTCTCTGGCACTTGCCCGGAGAGGCAGGGATGGAGGAGTTGGTGCCCCTTGCTGCGCCTGGAGTGGACCTCTCTGTGCACTGCTGGAAACTTGCTAAGTGCGCTGGACCCTGTCTGCATGGCGCATTCTCTGCCTGGTCTACGAAATTAGAGCTCTCTAAGTTGCTAGTCGCTCCCTAGTTACTATAGCTATACAATTTTAGACCAGAACAACTACCTACAGGTACTTTTCAGTGCCATACTTTTACTTGTTTTTGATTTGCATATGATCAAAGCAATGGTCCTTCACATGAGAACATTTTTGCTCTTTTTTCTCCTACGTGTGAGTAACACACGGAAAATGAGTCAAAGTGTGATGCCCCTTTTAATGCCTCGCCGTCAAGGTAAATGTGACAGAGGGGCAGCAATGGAACAAAGTATTTCTGCCTCTGTGTTGCCAATTGGAGGTAAAAACAAAGGTATGACTTAGAGAGAGTGGCGTCACTGCAGAGCGTCAGAGCTGGCAGAGGTGACTAAGGGAGTGTGTTTGTGTGCAAGATGATCCCGTTTCCAGTGCACATGATGTTTCATGATGAAGATAGTAACACAATCAATCACTAGGTCTCCCCATTTCAGTGTTAAAGAATCAATGTAAGAGTAATGATGGTGATGCTGTTGCCTTCCTATAGTACTGTGTAAAAAGGCTCTAATGGGATACAGGATGTTCTCGTGACAATGTTTTATAGCTGCATCATGTTCCCTCTGAAGGCTGTCTCATAATCATTGAGTGTATTTGTCATCTGCAAACTTAATATTATACTTGGATACATAAACCATGGAGACACAGTGACAAAGTCGTCAAACAACACATCCCAGAGCCAAAGTATGTTAACCATTTCAGAGGGACTTAAGAGACTCTGGTATATTTAAAATGTTTTTTAAAGAAATGCTCTGATGGTTTTGGCCATTCATATATTTGACCCAACATAGTCTTATGGCTCATTTTTACTAACTTTGCAGTTTTGTCACATCTGGACCAACATTTTAATCATTTACAAGTTCATCAAAATTGTTGCTTGATCTGATAAGTTTTGATTTCTGCTGCATCTTTTAAAAGGTAGGGTCTGAATTAGCCACGAAAAACAAATCTTGCCTTTTATTAACTGTTCAGGCTGATGGTCTAATGGCGTGTGTGTGTGTGTGTGTGTGTGTGTGTGTGTGTGTGTGTGTGTGTGTGGTGGGGGGGTGGGGGGTGGGTATTGTCTTGCAACACTTTGAGTCCTTTAGTACCAACTGAGCGTTCTTGAAACACAACAGCCTATCTGAATATTGTTGCTAACTATATCATCCCTTTAAGACCATATTGTACCATTTCTGATGGCAGTTTCCAGCAGATTAATGTGCCATGTCACAAAACTCAAATCACCTCAAACTGGTTTCTGGAACAAGATGCATCATGGATGTGCAGCCGACAAATCTGCCGCAGCTGTGTGATGCTAACAAGTAAAAGCTGACTAAATTTTCAGAGGAATGTTTCCAGTGCCTTAATGAATACATACCAAAAAAATAAAAAAAAAGAGCCAATATCCTACTTTTTCAAGTTTAATATTGTCCCCACCATTCACTCATTGCTCATTCTATCAGTGTGATGTTCTAATATTGTATCTTCTGCAGTTTGACTCCATTGTCTGGGGTTGGCAAGCACAGTGCAAACAAGAAGCGTTGTTTGCACATACTAAGTGTTCTGTTGAAAAACACAGTCATTACCACACGGCCCTGCATGACCTGAAGCTTTACTGTTCAAATGAAGACAAAAGCAACCCAGATCATGATGGCGCTGTGCCGTGGAGAAAACATCTCAGGAGGGATCTCCTTGTCATGCCAGTAACGTTGAAGCCATCAGGACAATTAAGATTAACTTTTTTCTCATCAGAGAATTAAACTTTCTTCCATCTTTCAATGTCCCATGATTGGTGCTCTCTTGCAAACTCCAAATGGCAATTTTATGATGATGAAGAAGATGAGGCCATTGAGGACATTTTTTTTCTTAAAACCCTTCTCTCGTCGATGCTCTCTGATGGTTACTGGACTGCAGCTGGCATCAGTAACAACCTTAATTTTGGCCTTAGATCATCCCGTGTCTTGATGGACAGCCAATTGAATCCTCCAGCTCAGGGCCGATGGAATTTTTTGTATATACCTCTTGACATTTTTGTTCCAAACCCTCAGGATCTTTTCTTTTTAACTGTATTTTTTGGGGCATTTTTGTTCCTTTATTGATAAGAGAGAGACAGTGGATAGGCTTGTGAAAGGGGGTGAGAGAGCAGGGGAAGACACTCTGCAGACTGGTCACAGGTGGGATTCAAACCTGGGCAGGCAGAAGCAAGTACATAGTCGACTGGTAGCTAACCACTTCGACAAACCAACACCCCAACCCTCGGGATCTTTAAAGCAGTTTAAACTGACTGTCTAACCCCCAAATTCCACTGCACACGAAATCGCTGCGCCACGCAGCGACTCCAACAGGCAAACCCCACTGAAAGTGACGCACTGAGAAGCACCGCGGTGCGCAGCCCCATAGGGCATCCCCGGAGAGCCACAGGCTCTCATGAGAATAGTGATGTCACAGGCTCATAAAACGTGTTATAGACTGAGAAAAGAAATAAACAACACCTCACTTCGCTTCTCTAAAGTCCTTTTGTTGGTCCCAACCACACAGCTTTGTGATTTATTCTACATCTATCCATCTATATCCGTGTAGAAAAGACGTATGGTGTCATGTACCTTTACGATTCACTTTCCTAATTCCGGGGGGAAATTCCGGAGGAAATATGCGCTCTACACCGTGCAATGTGTCTTATTTATTTACAAGGTTTGGAAGCAGCAGTGCAGAAAATAGACCTGAAGCGTATCTCTCGCGCCTTGGCGAGCACCGACGCTTCAGCAACATGGCGATGATGTGCCGCAGCCCGTGCAATGGAATTTGCCTTAGAATGGGAGCAAAGTGCTCTGCAGTACGTTTCAGGTGCGCTGTACTGCACTGCGCGACGCTTTCGTGAGCAGTGGAATTTGGGGGTTAAGGTGCCTACACACCAAAAGCGACTTGAGTGTCCTCGGTGATCACTTTCCATGCGAAGTCAATGTACAGCGACTGCTGCTTTCAAGATGTTCACTTCACTCGTCGGGCGCTGCAAAAATGTAAAAAAGTCTATATTTTCAGGCTATGTCGTGTGTGGCTGTGTGGCAACAGCCAACCAGGGGTGTGTGCGTGTGTGACGGTACCCGTGACAGACAGTTTTTCATCCAGACTACAGAGTAACAATCTATGTCCATGTGGGAAACATTAATCAGTGAGCACATTAGTTATGCCTAAACGGACCACAGAAAACTCACAGGTGATGCTGCTGCAGAGCCATCAGCTGGAGTGTTTTGTGTTTGATAAGTGAGTGAAAAGGATACAGTTGGAATAATGTCAGCTTCTACATCCTATTATATGATGTACGATATGACCACGCTGAAACTCAAGCGGCCATGATGTCACCGAGCCAATGCAACAGGCAATGGTGACTAAATGAGGTTTTTATGGACAAGCAATATGGCTTTGGTGGGCAACGTGAATTTGATCACAGAGTCACATTTAGTGAGAACGCAGCATTACTGTGCCAACTTCAGCAGCAGTGACGCGTAGCGAGAGGCTTCGCTAATGCAGCTCAACAATCCGACCATGTTCAAAGAGCGAAAGCTTTTCTGCCTTTGCCTTCAAGAGGTCATGACAGTGTGAATACCTGACAGAAAATGACATTGAATCCACATTTTTGCAGAGATTTTGGCCTTTAAAGGCTGTGGTCTTAAACTTTTGATCAGCTGATGAACAGCCTATTTCAGCCTATTGGTTGTTTTCAAAAAATTCTTTAGCCTTTTTGAGATTTAACTGTGCAAATGTATATATTCTTGCAATTTTTCAACTGGTCTTAAAATTTTGACCAGGAGTGCATACCAAATAGTTTCAAGGGTCTCTGAAGGAGTGCGTGGATATAATTAGAGCTTCCAGCACAGATCTGACACTGTCACAAACATTTGGCACTGACTCCCTGTCAGTGACGATTTCAGGCCAACCACACCACCCATCTGAGTCAACACAGAGTTTAAAAATATGCATGCTTTGTTTTAACAACAGCATATTAAAGGTTAGCCTTGTAGATTTAACAGTTCCTTTTCGCCACAATAAGACTAAAGCATGGCAAACAAGCAATAATTATCAGACTGCATAGAAAAGTAATGATGGTGTGCAATACTTTTCACAGAATGTAAATGTTTGACAGTGAAGACTTTGTGGGTCTGTGGGAGTTTGTTTAAGCAGAGTGCACTAAAGTAAAAGTGTTCATACGGGTAGAGGTGTCATTGAAGGGAGATATGTCATCACTTTATAATTAACATACACACCAGGATGTTACACACACAGGTATGTGTGAGTAAATATGAGACGACAGGCCTAAGGTATTCCTAATATCTGATATGGAATTTTCAGTGTTAAGATGCTTTTAAGTTATGTTTTAATTTGTGTTATATTAGATTTTCAAAATAGCTTTCAATTTTTTTTATTATGTTAAAATTCTATATTCAGCTCAGTGTAACCTGACACACCATACGGACTGTTTAATATATTTCACTCATCCTTATGGGAAAGAGCCTCCCCCCCAGAAAGTGTTTGGGAATGGGCAATACCTTTCAGAAGTATAACAGACAGGACAGGACAATTGTTATGTCAGTCACTTTCTTTTATCCCAACAAAGTCTGCAAGGAACCTGACTCTAGACACCAAAACACAAACTGTAATGGCAGGAAAAGAGTTTAGGGAGTTAAAGAGTTGGCAGATAACTGACCCAAATCGAGACATCCCATATAGCAACAGCTCAAAGAAAATGAATGGAATACTGGCTTTCCCCCTACCACGTATGCAGTACATGTTCTTATTGTTATTATTACCTCCATCAAGGGGGTTATGTTTTAGCTAGTGTTTGTTAGTTTGTTAACAGGATAACTCAAAAAGTCATGAACATAGTTTGATTAAATTTTCAGAAAGTGTTGGTTATTGCCTAAGGGAGAGTTGTTAGATCCTGGTGGTGATCTGAATTCAGATGTAGATTCAGGAAATTTTTAAGGATTTTTAAAAATTCTCCACAATTGAGCAGCTTCCACTCTCTTTCACCACCAACTCAGCTAACACTTTCCAAAATGCCTTGGCAGAGTTTTGCTCTCAGAACACTTCTAGTTTCTTTATGTTTCCAAATTATTTTCACTTTCCCACACATTTATTGTTTTCCCGTTTTCCTGTTGTTTCTATCTTGTACCATGTGCATGGTTCTCCACATTTCAGTTTGTTACCTCCACCAAGGAGGTTATGTTTTCGGGAGAGTTTGTTTGTTCGTCCGTCTGTGAACAAAATAACTCAAAAAGTAATGGATGGATTTTGATGAAATTTTCAGGAAATGTTCAGCATGGGAAAAGGAAGAACTGATTCGATTTTGGTGTTGATCTGGATCAGCATCTGGTCGACATGACGAAAAATGTGATTTTTGTGAATAACTACTGAACAAAAGTAGATGTTATAAATCCAATTGCTAATGGTATGTTTTCATGGTCAAGGAATCTAAATATTTAGATGAAATAAAGGTAGAACTAATATTTATGGTGAAAATCACAATATGGGTGAGGACTGTGGCACTGGCAGAGGTCTGTGCTCTCCGAGTGCTTTTCTAGTGTTGCTAATGTTTGGGTTACCTGGGCTTTAAAGATGCAACACTTGGTTTCTTTCCTTATTAAGGATACACATGTTTACATGGTTTGTTTGTATGTATTTGTTCAAGATTGTGCCACACAAATGAAATTTTCACTATTACTATTATAAAGAGCAAATGGATGGATGTACACTTCTTTCTATACATCAAATGTCTCCATAAGTGTCTGACAAACATATACATGTTTGGTCATCCTTTGTAAACAAGGATGCTCTTAAGGTATGTAAAGTTTGTTTGCTCTTCTTCTTACTTGTCACTGTGGTGTGTCCTATATAAACTGCAACTTTGGCTCTCAGGGGTCATAGTCTTGGTCTCAACATGACTCTGTATTCTCTGACTTTCATTTGTACCTTTGGCCTCCTTGCTGTTGTCCAGGTACCTGGCACCTCAGCGTTCTGGTTTGTAAGTAAAATTTACTGAAACTCATAAAGAATTATACAGTTTGTTTTTAATGCCTGCTATGCCTGATAATCACACTATTGTTTCTCTCTTGTTCATAAAAAAACATCCTTGATACAGAGTAAGTGACCTTAATTACCTCAAAGAAAATCAGTGCAGTCTAAACACTGAAGCCTAGAACAGTTTTGCTTAATTTTGTGTTTATATTTCAGACTGGAACCATCGCCCAACCAGAAATGATCATAATGAGGGTGAGTGATGGTGATCAGTTTCATAATTGCTTGTGCTAAAATTCTACAAAATTCGAAGTCTGTTTATTTACTCATTTGTTTATTTATTTATTTGTTTATCTTATCAGGAAGTACCGCAATCTCTTCAGCCGATGAGGCAGAGATTGTGAACAAACACAATGACCTGAGGAGAAACGTGCAGCCCTCTGCAAGCAACATGCTGAAAATGGTAAAAACCTGGTAGTTCCTCCAACTTTTTTTCAGGGATATTTTCTAATGATTCAAAGGTTTACCTTGTTATAAAACATATTTTTTTCAGAATTTAACTGAACTTTGTTGTTTATTTTGTACCTTAGATTAGTGATGTACAGTATTGAGCATGGTAACTGTAGTGGTGAAAATAGTAATGGAGCAAGTTTCAAGCAGGACCTGCAAACCTTTTATATATTTCATTTTATTTTTCCCTTATTTCTCAGAGTTTGTTCGGACAATATCAAAACCTTATCCGTTTTGCTCTTGAGCGGGTAATATTCTCTGTGTCATTTTGAATTTTTTGTCTGGGCAGCCACCTCCCTCCAAAAAATTTCAATGCATAAAATCAACGATCACAGGAAAAAGGACCTCTGTGTGCTTTGTGTGATTCCCAAAATGGAGGAGAGAACACCCTTTGGACACCCTTAAACAGCAACACACATACATTTTAAATGATTTCAAATGGTCTATCCAATTGTATTTTCTTTCTATTTTCTTGTACAATTAAATAGAATATAAACATATATGTATATCTATACATCTATATATCTGTATATATATATATACAGTCATGGAAAAAATTATTAGACCACCCTTGTTTTCTTCAATTTCTTGTTAATTTTAATGCCTGGCTCAACTAAAGGTACATTTGTTTGGACAAATATAATGATAACAACAAAAATAGCTCATGAGAGTTTAATTTAAGAACTAAGAACTATTCATTTTCCATGGTTTTCTTGATAATAACCAAAATTACTTAAATTCTTACATCAATAGCTATGGCATTGTACCGCCAAAAACACTACTTTTAAGCATTCCATGTTTTCTTTTCTGTTTGCTTTAAACTCATGATACACACAAGAGTTAATACTTGATTGCATAACCATTGTTTTTGATGACTGCAGCCATGCGTCTTGGCATGCTCTCCACCAGCTTCTGACATTGTTCTGCTGTCACAGCAGCCCATTCCTGTTGGACAAATTCAAACAAATTTTCTTTGTTTTTGGGCTTGTGGTTCTCCATTTTGAGTTTGATGATTTTCCACAGGTTTTCAATTGGATTAAGATCTGGTGATTGAGCAGGCCAAGGCATGGTGCTTGAATGTTGTGGATCTCCATCCAGGCTTTAACTGACCTTGCCGTGTGGCAAGGGCATTGTCTTGTTGGAAAATCCAGTCATTCGAGGCAGGAAAGAGTTTTCCAGCTGATGGAAGAAGACTGTTTTCAAGGGTAGTCCTGTACATGACCTGGTTCATTCGGCCTTCACACAATTGCATTTGCCCTGTTCCACTCAGACTGAAACAACCCCAGATCATGACTGATCCACCCCCATGTTTTACTGTAGGGGCAAGACAGTCTGGGTTGTAAGCTTCTCCAGGCTTCCTCCTAACCAGTAAGTTGGCTGGAGTGGGCATCAATTCAAAATTGGATTCATCACTGAAGAGAACCTTAGCCCAATCATCAACAGTCCAATCCTTGTGGTCTCCAGCAAAGAGTAACCGGGCCTTCCTCTGCCTTTCATTGATGAAGGGCTTCTTGCGTGCTCTGTGTGACTTCAAACCAGCTTCAACGAGTCGGTTTCGAACTGTCCTTGCTGAACAAGTCACATTTCTCGACAGTGCCCACTCATTTTTAAGGTCCCTGGAGGTCTGGCGCGATTCCTGACACAGGAACGGATGAGTGCACGGTCATCTCGTGGGGTAGAAAGACGCGTTTCCTGCCACGGCCAGGTAGCAATTTGGTAGTGCCATGTTCAGCTTGTTTTTTTTGTTGTAATGAACGGCTGTCTTGGAGATCTTCAGTTTTTTCGCTACCTGTCTCTCACTCATGCCAATTTCCAGCAGTGCCAAGATGGCTGCCTTTGTGGCTTCACATAATTCTTTTGTTTTAGGCATTATGTGAGAGCTGACAACTTCTGAGTTGTGCTACGGCTTGAATGTAAGCAGGAAACCACTCTAGGCCTTTGCATGTGCAGTGCTGCTTGTGACATGAAATGGCCTCTTATATACCCTGGGAATCAATTAAGCTTAAGAATGTCAAATAGGACATAAAGTATTATGTGACCAGCTGCATTTTTTTGTTGTGTTCATTGTATTATATGTTTAGTGGTACCAGATATTAGAATGAACAAGAAATTGAAGAAAACAAGGGTGGTCTAATAATTTTTTCCATGACTGTACATATATATATATATATCTATATATATATCTATATATATATATATATATATATATATATATATATATATACACACACACATACATATATATATATATATATATATATATATATATATATATATATATATATATATATATATATATATATATATATACACATATATATGTGTATATATATATATAATCAAGAACTAATTTTTTATGAATATTTGTGCTAAAATTGAAGTTGAGGAAAAAGGACTGCTTGTACACAGATTAGCATAGATACTATAGCTTTTGTAGCATTTTTATCATATCTAAACCACATGTCTTTATGAAGGATTGATTATCCAGTCACCTGCCTGTAGAATGGTTCTGACTATTCCCAACATTTTCTATGGGCTCTATTATATTACAGTTCATAGTTTTTCAAGGTTTTTGTGTTGTTCTTATTTGTTATTAGAAATAATCATAGGCCATAAGTGGACAGGTAAATGCACAGGACCTTAAGCTTTATTTAAAATGTTTGGGACTCACTGCTCAGAGCTCACAGTCTACAGGATGTTACTGTGTTGTTTGGAACATAAAATGGTCCAATATGCAGCACAGCAGAAAAGCTGAAATGATTTATCAAAACAAGCATGAAGCCCTTAAAGATTATTTTCATACCACAGACTGTGGTGATCTACATCTGTCCTCTGCTCCCCACAGAGCTGGAGCAGCGAGGCAGCAGCCAACGCTCAGAAATGGGCCGACACCTGCTCCATGCAGCATAGCTCTCGCAGATCTAGGAAGATCAGCTGTAAGTACTCAAAACCCTCTCTCACATTAAAAACTATACCTATATTATCTATGCCACTTTTACTATTAGGGATCTCAGGCATATCTAAGGGTTTATGTCTCATGATTTCCATTATTCTTGAAGACTTGGGCTGTCATAAAATTGGATGCCTCTAACCAATTCTCCTGTCTTTCTGATGCTAATAGTTATTTTATTTATGGAAATTTATGATGGTGGTGAAGAGAGGCTAAATGACTGCTGGATATGATCTTTTCTTGTTGGAATAAAGCTAGTGGATGTGGAGAGAATCTGTACATGTCCAGCCATAAGAAATCCTGGAGTGATGCTATCCAGGCCTGGTATGATGAAATAGACGACTGGCGCTACGGGGTGGGATCCATCAACGGAGGAGTTGTCGGGCACTTCACACAGGTAAAAGCAATATATTTCATGAAAATTCAGCTTTTAGTTTTTTTGAACATTCACTTTGTTTTTTTTAGTATAGCTGCAAATGTGAAGAAAGCCAACACAGTCCTTGGTTTGTTATTCTGCTTTATCTGAATTTAAGATATCTGAGGAACTGCTCAGAATTTAGGCTCACTTATGTCTTGGTCAATGAGACCTTACAATATTGCCTGTCCCTCACCTGATATATCCGTTCATAGATCTGCACATACTATTAGCTACTATTAGCACACACTTAAAGCTGGTGTCTACGATTTGAAACCGCAGCCTGCCCCTCCTTCCCTCACCTCTCCCCTCCGTGTTCCAAGATCCCGCCCCCAGCTCGTGGCGCCTCATGTAAGCCCCCTCCGGCAGAGCTACGAGCGACTAGCACAATATATCAGCAGCAAACTCAATCAAAAACAGCTCAGCTCAACTGAAAGTATCAAACACGACAGACATCCCCCTTGTAACACACAGCAGTAGCCATTTCAACTGGACCGGCGGCAATGCGGGTTTGGCGCCGCCAGAGCGGAGCCGAGTGTGGGGGAGGATTAATCTTTCTCAGCCTGTCCTCCCCAGCTCAGCTTACAGTGCTAACGATTAGCGGCTAACAGGCTAACCCGCTCCCCTACAAGTTATTAGCCCGTACAGGCACAAACTAACCAGAGTTATTCAGCGGACATCTCCCACTGTAGTAAACAAAGCCATTACCTGATCAACCAGGGGCGAAACGGTCGAAGCTGAAGGTCTGACAGCCGGCTGAGGCTATTTGTTAGCCGTTAGCCCGCTAACAGGCCTCAACCCGCGGGCAGAGCTCCGCTGGGCCCGCGGGAGAGGGAGGCGGATTCCCGGGTTTGGCGCTAGGCTTTTCCGGCTCCATGATAGTTCAGTAGCTAACGCTGCTAGCTGCTCACCGGAGGTAGAGGGGAGGAGGCGGGACCATGGGCAAGATGCTGCATACTGCGTAGTGAGGGAGACGAGGATTGGATGGACTCATGGACTAACTCACGGACCAATTAATAGTTGCAGGTTCTTAGGCTTGATTGGTCAGCTAGTATGCAGCTTTTCAGCGGATATACTGAATGGATTTTTTTCGTTCTTTTTGGTCTTTATACTGTGTAGATAGGACCATAGGACCATAACAGCCTTATAAACGGTGTTATTAATATGTACAAAGCTTCCAAATCGTAGACCATAGCTTTAAGTAGTGGGTGGGTCAGCAGGAGCTCATCTGGATTAAAAACAAATCATTCTGAGAAAGGTTTAGTAGTACTTCTTTATAAAGAGCCTGAAAATTGCTCAGGTTATTAATGCTTATTATGATCTAGCTAACAAAACCAAAGGTTAATCCTAGAGTACTGATTGATCCGACAGATTCAGTTACTGTAATCAAACAGATCCATCTTGCAAAGCTCCGATCTACAAAAAACTGGGAATGGTCCTATCAGCATCCTTTAAAACAGGAACAGGCGAGAGCTAAGAGCAAGATGAAGATTAGCATAGATGCTAAACCTCAGTAGTAATTTTGTTGGATCTGAAGCACATTACTTTATCAAATGAAAAACAAATAACAGCACAATAAACCTCAGAAAGGATGTTTTCGCTCTGCTTCCAACATTTTTTTTGAGAGTTTCTAACCATAGTGGCTCACATTCTGTCTTTAACAACGGGACTGTAGCGCCCACCCACTACATTATCTGACTGGCCTGTAATGAATATTACTGACAGAACAATTGTCTAGTCACCTGTCAGATATGCTTTGAAAGGTGCTGCCCATTCCCAAAAACGTCCTTTTTCTCAGATGGATTTGTTAAATAGGTGAAACTGTCCAGCTAGTGTGTCTGGTTAACCAAAGGCAGATGTTTCAGAAATTTGGTAAAAGCACATGATATAGTATGTATCATATGTGAAAACTTATTTAAACTAACATATATGATAAGCATTTATGCTTTGGGCTTCTGGCTGCTTCATGTTTGTATTTTGGCCTCTGCACAGGTTGTTTGGTACAGATCCAACCTTGTTGGCTGTGCCATGGCCCACTGTCCCAACTCAAGATACAACTACTTCTATGTCTGCCAGTACTGCCCCCCGTAAGTATGAAGATGTTTTCATTCTATCGGAAAGACTGTTTTTTTTATTCTGCTTTAGATATTTTTTCATGTGCTCATTAATTTTTATGCAATCACACTACCAAACTACCTCAAGTGAACCCTCATGTTTTCTGAAATCCATATTACTATAGCGTGGTGCAGGAATGAGTTCAAAGATATTCCAGCGATCTAGCATTTCACTCTTCCTGGTTCCCTGCAATGAAGGTATATGAGATGTATACAGAGCCTGCTGTCCCATTAGACAATATAGGAGAATGCTAAGGGCGCTGGGACCTCCAGGGTGCACCACAAAATTAAAAAAAAAAAAAAAAAAACACTTTGAATATAAAAGATATAAATACATTAAAGCTTGTATTACTATTTACTCTAAAAATGTAAAAGCTCTCTTTGATTCAAATGTAAAGCAATGCTCAATTAAGATTACTACAAATGATAATACTAAATTATTCTATATAATTATTTTATTTTGTTTTTGTTTAGTTATTGCATAGTGTAAATGTAGATTGTGTATAGAGTTATTGTGTGCAAACTGTGTAGTTTTGTGTATTGTTTATTGATTTTGTATGAATAATTTCACATCAATAATTTTTACACAAATAATAATTGTTATTATTTATTCAATTAAATACAGTATATTTACATTGCCTCAAGGGTCTTTATATGGTTTTTCAGATTTTTGTTTTTATTTGTAATTTGTAAAGCACTGGATTAGGTAACATATTATCTTATAAATTAAAGACAACCGTGAAGACAATACTATTTGATTTCTTTTGTAAGTGTATGTAAATCACCGAGGGAGAGTGGTACCACATTAGGGCCAGCTTTGGATATAGAATACCCTTTTCTGATGCATGCGTGAACCAAGTTTTTTGATGAACATATGAATGCAAGTTTTTGTTGTCTAATCGGACATAATAAAACACATCTGATATTGCCCACTTTTGTATTTTATAAGCAAATTATCTAAATTGATGCTATTGGCAGGCATTTCCGCAAAGTCAAGTTCATGGTAAAAAATCCATCCATATTCAGAGGCAGCAGGAGCTTTCAGAGACAATAAAGTATCATATTGGAAAACACAATGTGATCCAATAAGATTGAATTTGAAAGAAATATCAATAGTAATAATAATAACAAGCAAGTTATTCAGTGTAAATAACATATTGTATGTTGAACTAGCAGTGTAGTTGAAAGAAAAAAATCATGAATAAATGAATAAATAAATAAATCAAAATGTAGGAAAATGATAATAATGGTGTAATTAAATGAAAAAAGTGGAACAATAAATAATAACACCAGCAAAGTGGGGGGCTTTTCTGTCCATTTGGCACATTTAAAAAGATAATTACAGAGGACCATAATGATAAGAACAAATTTACTTTTACATGGAACTTTTTTCTCCATCAATTGCACCTTATATTTTTATTTGTGCCATAAGGAAAATGTCGGAGGAAGTTTAATCATTGTCTTTGTTACCAGTAAGCAAATATATAGCAACTTGGATTTTCTTTTTTCCACAGCAACATCAGGGATTTTAACTATAATGTAGTACAAAAGATCTAGAGGTAGATCAGTTTCTAGAATGGATTTCATTTCTGTTCAGGTTCCCTCCCATTAAAACTTGTTTTTTGGGCATTTCCTAAAATGTGGGTATGATCTCCAGTCTGTACACAGTTTCTTCAATATCAACTGACCTCTTGTATAATACAAATTAATACATGTATCAGCAACGAATTTGTGACAAGTTATTGCTGCACGGCTCATCAAATAAACGAAAGTGGCCATGACTCTTTCTGCTACAGTGGATGGGAATAAGATGGCCATAAAACCTTGAACTGTGGTTTAAATTTGACTTTGATGGAAGTTTATCTTTCCCTTAACTTATGATTCTTACTTTTTTTTCTCATGTCCTGCCTTTTACACAAAGGAGTGACACCATTTCCAAGTGCCCTATGCCTCCACTTTTTTCCAGGCCTAGGCAGCAGGAAACAGCTTGATTTGTTCAGTCAAAGTCACAAATGACAGCAGCATTGCTTTCTTTTGTCTTTTAATGGAGGGCAAATTCTGTGTTCGGAGTAAAATAACATTCAAATTGCAAAATAAAAAATACAAATACAGGCAATGCAAGCAAGCTCAGTCCTCTAGGGTGTGCAGCCTGAACAAGTGGGAGGGTTCAGGTCATGGTTGCTGAGTTTATATGGTAGAAGTATTCACTCTCATTTCTCTGGCCTGTGTTCTAGTGGAAATTACCAGCTCAGTCGCCCCTACAAGAGAGGACCCCATTGTGGTGACTGTCCAGATTCCTGTGATAACGGACTGTGCAGTAAGTAACAAATTCTTAGTACATAGACAAATTCAAACAAATCAGAAGCTTGACATAAATTAAGTTGATACCAACAATACCAAAAGATGATACCAAATCAAACAGGAACAAAGATGATATTAAAATTACTTGGAAGCTTTTGTTCAGTAAGTATGTATTTGTACTGCGCTTATGAGAAATCACAAAATCGAGACACTTTACAATAGAGCAGGCCCCCTACTCCAAGCCTTGATGGGGGGCAGGGGCTAGTCCATAAGAGTTTAAACTATATGGAGCACAGAGAGGTTTTGGTTTGATCATGGATTAAACAGATATCGATAAAGTTTTTGCTTTAGCATATTCTCAAGAGTAAAGTGTAAGACTGTGTGCTTCCACTCTGAATTGCGAGCTTTCTGTAATGCAAATCCATTTCTGTTTGTAAAATTAAAAATTCTCTCCTTCTTTCCTTCTTCCCAGCCAATCCATGCCCCTACAGTGACAAGTACGGCAACTGTCCTTCTCTGAAGAGGAGACATGGCTGCAGCCACCCAAGTGTAGCTTCTTGGTGTCAAGCCTCCTGTAGGTGCACTGATGAAATCATTTAAATCTGACAAGTCCACATGGTCTCTGGCTGAAAAGTCAGTTACAATGTAAAAAAGCATCATGTGAGATTTTGTCCCAAAGATTAATCACACTCGTGATTAAACAAATGCTTCATCTTGTCTTTGGCCTGTAATTGTTTCTGTTGCTGTCAAAATCTTCAACAAGGTTGATGTATCTGCATGATTCTTGCAATCTTTTGAATGTAAGCATGTTTGTGAGCATTAACTGTATTGTTGTTTGTTGTCAGTATAACTGTCAAACTACAAATTGATTAAAACAAGTCTGACAGATGAAATCGGATTAAATGTTTTATTATTATTTCAGAAGTAGGAATCCTGGTATGTAACTGTTAGCTTCAAGTTTCGATCTACTGAAGTCAAAGTGTGGTACAATGGTGTCAAAAGGCCAAAGTGCAGGATATTACAACTTGCCTTGTGCAAGACAATGACTTTGAGAGGTACCAAGATCTGGCTGGGCTTCCTGGTTAACATTAGGCCAATGATGAATCTACTCCAGACATCAGCACTACTGAAAGAACAAATATACTGCATTTGAGAAGTCATACATAAACCCAGGATTGGTCTAATAATCTGTTACACCAGAAGTTATGATGAATCTTGGATTTATTTTAAAAATGTAGCTGTCAATCACCTTCCCAGAGATGGGCAGCTGTTGATTGGCTGTTTTACTATGACAGCTGGCTAGATGAATCACACCTCCGATAGGGCATCTACAAAAAGTCAAGTTTGAAGATCTGGTGTCGCATCTGGTGAATTTACATTTTCCCTAAAATCTACTTGGTTTTAAGTTTGCTTGTGGGCACTGACATCATTACTTCGTTAATTTTTGGTGACCATGTCTTATTTATGAATTTGTTGGCAAAGGGCATGATAGAATTTGTGCTTTATGTAATTCACTGACATGTTGATGTGCATAGTGATGGTTTAGAGGTCTGTCTCATTTGCTAAATAGACAGAAATTGTTTGTGAAGCACTGACATAAATTATGCACAAATTATCAGGCATATTGGCACTTGACCAAACAGAGTTTCAGAATTAACACATTAATTTGTTACACGTTACTGTGGTAATCTAAAACCTACCAAATACCAAAAAAAAAAAAAAGAAACATTCATCCAATGTAGCAGTTTGGTCATAGTATTTGTGGTATATGATATTTCTGTTGCTTTGCTCAAATGAAAGAGTTTGGCATGTTTGAGGGTCACCAAAAGGCAACCAATTGTTAAATATTATGTTTCTTGCTTCAGATGTTTTATCAATACACCTTTCTTGTTCCTTTCTAAATTAACTGAAACCCATGATGAGGCTATTTACATATGATTATGGACGAATTTATAAAGACACCCTCCACCTTTACCAACTGATAAGATTAAAGAAAACAACTTGAATTTAGATCCAGGCACAAAGATACATACTGTAATATGTTTTACAATGAAATACTTTTTTGAAATGTATTTAATCCAAACAAGTTTCCATGTTGGATAAAATTATAAAATCCAATATAAATGTAAAGGATGTAGAGAATATAGCAGTATTCTAGTCATTTATACTTGTGATGCTAAGATTATACTTACAGGTTGCAAGCCAAAATGGGCTGAAACAGAGTCTCACTATGACTCTGGAGAAAAGAGACTCTATGTGTCAAGTATTGACAGTCAAGACATACAGATGGGTGTGAGAGAATCCTGTTACAGTCAGAAATAATTGTTCATATGGATAACATCCATATACAATGGTTTTACACACACAGGCCTTTAAACAAAGCATGATCTGAGTGTGTAATTGTTTTAAATAACTACAGTTTCAGGAAAAAGTGTGTGAACCCTTTGGGATTACTTGGATTTCTGCTTGAATTGGTCATAAAATATGTTCTGGTCTTCATCTAAGTAACATCACCTGACAAACAGTCTGCTTAAAGCTATGGTCTACGATTTGGAAGCTTTGTACATTTTAATAACACCGTTTATAAGGCTGTTATGGTCCTATGGTCCTATCTACACAGTATAAAGACTAAAAAGAACGAAAAAAATACATTCAGTATATCCGCTGCAAAGCTGCATACTAGCTGACCAATCAAGCCTAGAAGCCTGTAAGGTTCAATTGGTCCATGAGTTGGTCCGTGAGTCCATCCAATCCCCTGTCTCCCTCACTACGCAGCGTCATGCCCATGGTCCCGCCTCCTCCCCTCTACCTCCGGTGAGCAGCTAGCAGCGTTACTTACTGAACTATCATGGAGCCAGAAAAGCCTAGCGCCGAAACCAGGAAGCCGCTTCCCTCACCCGCGGGGCCCAACGGAGCTCTGCCCGCGGGTTCAGGCCTGTTAGCGGGCTAACGGCTAACGAATGGCCTCAGCCCGCCGTCAGACCTTCAGCATCGGCTGTTTTGCCCCTGGTTGATCAGGTAATGGCTTTGTTTACTACAGTGGGAGATGTCTGCCGAATAACTCTGATTAGTCTGTGCCTGTCCTGGCTAATGACTTGTAGCGGAGCGGGTTAGCCTGTTAGCCGCTAATCGTTAGCATTGTAAGCTGAGCTGGGAGGACAGGCCGAGAAAGATAAATCCTCCCCCACAATCGGCTCCGCTCTGGCGGCGCCAGACCCGCATTGCAGCCGGTCCAATTGAAATGGCTACTGCTGTGTGTTACAAGGGGGATGTCTGTCGTGTTTGATACTTTCAGTTGAGCTGAGCTGTTTTTGATTGAGTTTGCTGCTGATATATTATGCTAGTCGCTCGTAGCTCTGTCCGAGGGGGCTTGTTGTTAAGAGGCGAGGCGACACGAGCTGGGGGCGGGATCCTGAAACACTGAGGGGAGGGGTGAGGGAAGGGGGGGCAGGCTGCGGTTTCAAATCGTAGACCACAGCTTTAAACTAATACCGCACAAAAAAAAAGACGTTTTCATATTTTTGTTCGACACAATACGTTAACAGTCACAGTGCAGGGTTGAAAAAGCATGTGAACCTTTGGATTTTATAACTGGTTGACCCTCCTTTGCAGCAATAACCTCAACCGAACATTTCCTGTAGTTGTAGATCAGACCTGCACAACGGTCAGGAGGAATTTTGGACCAATCCCTTTTACAAACTGGTTTCAGGTCAGCAATATTCCTGGGATATGTGGTGTGAATCTCTCTTTTGAAGTCGTGTCACAGCATTTATATTGGGTAGAGGTCAGGACTCTGACTGGACCACTCCAGAAGCTGTATTTTCTTCTGTTGAAGCCATTCCATTGTTGATTTACTTCTATGCTTTGGGTCATTGTCCTGTTGCATCACCCATCCTCTGTTGAGCTTCAGTTGGCGGACAGACTGTCTTACGCTTTCCTGCAAAATGTCTTGATAAACGTGGGAATTCATTATTCCGTAAATGACAGCAATACATCCAGGCGCTGAAGCAGCAAAGCAGCCCCAAACCATAATGCTCCCTCCACCATATTTCACAGTTGGGATGAGGTTTGGATGTTGGTGTGCTGTGCCTTTTTTTCTCCACACATAGCTTTGTGTGTTCCTACCAAACAACTCAATTTTGGTTTCATCTGTCCACAGAATATTTTGCCAGTCGTGCTGTGGAACATCTAGGTGCTCTTTTGCAAACTTCAAACATGCAGCAATGTTTCTTTTGGACAGCAATGGCTTCCTTGGTGCAGTCCTTCCACGAAATCCATTCTTGTGTTGTGTTCTAAGTATTGTAGATGTGTCAACAATAATGTTAACATGTGCCAGGGAAGTCTTCATCTGAAACTCAAGGATTCTTCTTCACCTCATTGAGCATTCTGCGCTGTGCTCTCACAGTCATCTATACAGGATGACCACACCTTGGCGGAGTAGCAACAGTGCTGAACTTTTTCCATTTGTAGACAGTCTGTCTTACTGTGGACACATGGACATCAGGGCTTTTAGAGATACTTTTGTAACCCTTTCCAGCTTCATGCAAGTCAACAATTCTTGATCGCACATCTTCTGAGAGCTTTTCTGTGCAAGGCATGGTTCACATCAGGCAATGCCTCTTGAGAACAGCGAACTCACAACTGGTGTGTGTTTTTTATAGGGCAGGGCAGCTTTTAAACACATCCTATATAATCACATTGATTGAACCCCAGGTTGGCTGACTCCTGGCTCCAATTAGTTCTTATAGCAGTAATTAGCCTAGGGGTTAACATACTTTTTCCATCCTGCACTGTGACTGTTTACATATTGTGTCGAATAAAAGCATGAAAACATATACATTTTTTGTGTGGTATTAGTTTAAGCAGACAGTGTTTGTCTTGCGAGGTGACTAAGATGAAAATCAGAACATATTTAATGATCAATTTAAGCAGAAATCCAAGTAATCCCAAAGGGTTCACATACTTTTTCTTGCAACTGTGTATGTAAGCCAAATTTTGACAACTTTAAGGTTGAATCTCCCTTGGGGTGTCCCTGGATCCCAAGTTGGGAACCAAAGACTTTGGAAACTGCCTATTCTCATTATGAAAGACCCTTACTGTAAATTTTGTTATGTCTGCCAGCTAAGTACATAGATTAAAACTGGAAGTTTGACATTTTGTCTCAAACTTAATATGAGGACTGGGCTGGTTCCATTAGCAAGCTATGGTCTAATCTGGGTTAACTTTAGAGGTATTTGTTTCTCTCCTCTCTCCCTCTCCCCGTGTCTTTTTAGGTGGTAGGTCTGAAAGTCAAGGCCGCTATGTATATAGTATAGGGATGTTCAGTTGCCATTGATTTTGTCATGCTATCCTCGCATTAGTTCTCAGTTATCCTCTTTCATCACTTACCACCATTGTGTGTTTTCCTGTCTATGTGATTGAGCGTCCATGCCACACCTGTCTGCTTTGTGTCGTCTTCACCATTGTGAATTGTTAACTTGTCTAACTTTCCTTTTGGTGGGTTTCTTTCTTGTGACTCCTCCTGTTCTCCCACCTGTTTTATTGGACATTAGGTTGGACAATTAATCCCAATTCAAAAAAGTAAGTTTCTGCTTTGCTGCTTTATTACTGTGTGAGAAGAGAGAGGTCCCATGCTCATGTTTTCTTCTTTATGCTGCTGCACTGCCATCTTCATCTATTTCTTGATGCTAGCACATTTAAGAGGCATTTAAATTGCTTTAGCAAATGTAGATATACTGACAAATAGAACTAGTATATAATATGGGACCAAGTTTAAAAGCAGATGTTTCAGCAACCACACATTCACAGTAAAGGGTTCAGTTTTGAAATTGTTCACATGCTCAAAAACAAGTTAAAAAACAGAAACCAGTCCAAATCGTATAAAAATATGTAAACTATACTGATTGCCTCAGTTGTTCAGGCTCAACTTTAAAATTTCTCCCCTATTTTTTGATGCAATTTCGCCTTTTTGAAGGTAAACAGTGGGAAGTGTTTTAGGTGCAAAATTCTTCGTCCTCTACTGTTTGGTTCCCCTTTATTGTCTTCAAATCAAGATCAACTAAGAAGAGATTACTGTCTGTGACAGAATTTTCTCTTCCTCTTCTATTATTAAAGTAAAAACGACTTTTTCCTCACAAGAATAGATGTACAAAACTCATACTGAGTAATTACATCAAGGGAAAAATATAGCAATACCAAAAAAGGATATAACAAAATATTAGTCGGTGTTTTTTATAAGCCAGAGCAAAGTCAAAAAGGACAGTTGTTTGAATTGCAAGGTCAAAGCTTTTCTGACACAATTCCTTATCAGGGATCTGTGGGGCAACCTATACACACATATATGACAGGGCTACAGTCCTGCTCAGTATTATTTGCACCCCTTCATTTTTTCATTGCTTTAACAATATCTTCAGAAATAAATTGAAATGTACCAAATTTATGTCATCAGGATCTTTTAATTGAAGGTCCAAAATACTTTAACAAAAAAAAAAGTGTAATTTCAAAGAGAGAACTGAAAAAAAGCATTTTCAGCAATAATGGCATCCCTCTTTAGTATTTTGTTTCACACCCTTTGGCACTGATGACAGCCTTCAACGTTTCTTGTAGCCATCTATAAGCTTCTTGCACTTCTCAGTTGGTATTTTCTCCCACTCTTCCTATGCAAATTGCTAAAACTCTTTAACATTTGCAGGTTTCTTTTCCCTAATGGCAGATTTCAGCCATACCAAAGATTTTCAATCAGATTGAGATCAGGGCTCATTGCTGGCCATTTTAAAACAGGCCATTTTTTTCCTTTTCAACCATTCCTGTGTGCTTTTAGATGTGTGCTTTGGGTATTTGTCTTGCTAGAGGGCCCATGATCCTCGACTCAAACCAAGTTTTCTTACACTGGGTAGGACATTTGGCTCAAAAATTTCTTGATAATTCTCTTATTTCATGATTCCTGTGATATGGTCAAGGCCTCCAGTACCTGATGCAGCAAAGCAGCCCCAAACCATTATGGAACCTCCACCATGCTTGATTGTTGGTAGGGTGTTTCCTTGTAGGCTTCAAGTGGTTGCAATTAAAACGCCTATTCTAAATATGATAGTAGCTAATGAAGCATGATTTACAAAACTTACTATGTGAAGATTACTTCTGCCAAGTTTGAGTCTGATAAAGTGATGCAGAGCAAAGTTAGAGAGGTTTGTAAAGAAACTGTACTGTCACATTGTGTACTTAAACTAGATGGATGCCAATAATGATGAGTGGGACTGTATGTCTGGGAGCAAAGCATACGTTTCCCTCTTTTTCCAACAGCATAGAGAACAGGGTATTTTCAGGTCAATCATGTTTCATGTCAACTCCGTGTAACTCCATTGAGCTTTTTCCTGGATGGACACGGTCCTCTTGATTAGGTTTCTCCTTGGCTCATCCTCCAACTTCTTGCAGGTTTGACGCTAAAATAAAAATAAAAACTCAGAAAAGAAACAGAAAAATTCATTTCAAGGTCAGGTATAAAATGTGTGCAATTTAATGGAGACGAGGAGCACATTCAATAAAGATAATTGGGTGGAGCAGAGTGACAGTAGAAGTCATAGAGTTGGCATCTTAGTTTGTAAAATCAAGCTTCACTGGACTTATACTGTTACACCGGGATTCCACTGGATGCGTATCCGGTCCGTCTCCGCTCCGCTCCGTCATCTGACGTGCGTCAACTCCCACTGGATCCGTCTGCGGTACGAAGCATTGTGGCTCCGCCTTGCAGCAGGTCAACGAGCTCATAAAGTATTTTGTGGTTTTGCACCTCCAAAATCAAAAGCTCCTCATCCATGGTGAAGTGGGGTGAGACTGAACTTTTGACACCAGGTCTGTCTCCGCCCTAAATGACGTTTTCCAGGTACTTGCTGACTCGGTTTATTTTATTTTGAAACATCTACGGATGTTTTTATTTTGTGTTTGTGCTCAACTTCCTGTCCCGCACGATATTCTGTGTGCTAAATTGCTGCGCCGTGGTCCGGCGTCCAGCAAAAATAGAAGCTCGGCAAAAATAGAAGCTCTGCGTATCTGCTCCGTGTGCCGGAGGCCGGCGGAGCAGATACGCAGCCGTGCCGGAGCCGCACCGCAGCTGGTGGAAGTACACGCATTGCTTATAATGGAAACGGATCAGCTCCGCTGCCGCAGCGGAGCGGAGACGGACCGGATACGCATGCAGTGGAATTTGGGCTTTAGTTATGCTGACTATTTCTGGCAAAGTGTGACCTCCTTAAACTGCACGAATATAATTAAGTGGAAGGCACTGACAAGGGCATGTTTCAATGAAAGAGAAAATGTATCAATTCTTTTAGCTATTTGTTATCGATTCATAACCAGAGGTTGCCTTTTATCCCCATCCCTGATCAGGAAACAGTTTAAGTCAGTTTTTTTTTGTTCTTGTTTGAAAGTTCATTTGTTGCATGTTTCAGTAGTCCTGTCTATATTATTCCCTTCTTTCGGCCCTAGGAAACACACTTAAATACATCATGAACACTCTGACATTCCTGTGTGTATTTATCTTACTGACTGCTCTAATACCTAGCTTGAAGTAAGTAGTACAAAGAGACTCATCACGGTGACTGTATTATTTAAAAATTCCTTGTTGTGTATACTTTTTTAAATGTATTTTGGGGCATTTTGTGCCTTTATTGATAGGAGAGAGACAGTGGATAGGCTTGTGAAAGGGGGAGAGAGAGTAGGGGAAGACACTCTGCAAACTGGTCACAGGCGGGATTCAAACCTGGACCGGCAGAGGCAAGTACATCGGGTGCCTGGTTGCTAACCACTCAGCCAAAACACCCCTTTTTTCATACTTTGTCTGAAATACTGTATTAAGTCCTACAATCCCCAATTCTGATGAAGTTGGGCCAGTGTGTTAAACATAAATAGAAACTCAAATCTTTTGCAACTTATATTCACGTGAATACACCACAAAGACAAGATATACAATGTTCAAATGCTTGTTGAGTGTTTTTAAAATGGAAGTTGATGTTACGTAGTGGTAAATATGCCCCTGTCCCAGACTTTTTTTCAGGCATGTTGCAGACATCAAATCTGAAATGAGTATATATTTGCAAAAAAAAAAGAAGGGCTTTTCAGTTTGAACATAAAATATATCGTTCTTGTAGATATACTGCAGGTTGAAAAAGATAAGTAAATTCTTGTATTCTGTTTTTAATTTACATTTTACATATTGTCCCAACTTTATTTAAATTGCAGTTTGTATTACATTGCTCAAATTTTGAATGACGCAATGTATTTTGTGCTCACAGAAATTTCCCAATTTGGTTGTTGGGGTCACATTAGAGGAAGAGGACGAGATTTTGGAGGAGCCTATCAATATAAGACTAGAAAGCACTCGGAGAGCGCAAACCTCTGCCAGCACCATAGTCCTCAGCCATATTGTCATTTTGACCATAAATATTACTTCTACCTTTATTTCATCAAAATATTCAGATTCCTTGACCAGAAAACATAGTTCAGTAGTTATTCACAGAAATCACATTTTTCACCATGGCGGCCAGGCGCTGATCCGGATCAACATCAAAATTGAATCAGTTCTTCCTTTTCCCATGCCGAACATTTCCGGAAAATTTCATCCAAATCCATCCATAACTTTTTCAGTTTTTTTGTTCACAATTTGATGGACGGACGGGCGGACAGACGGATGGACAGACAGACAAACTCTCCCGAAAAACATAGCCTCCTTGGCGGAGGTAAAGATCTGTTGATCCTCCAGCTGCCGTCATGTGCTTCATGGTGACCACCTTATTGAACGTATTGTTTTTTTTTATTACCTCCGCCAAGGAGGTTCATAATGATTTCTATATATCTAGGACAAGGGCAGGGCAAGTGCACTGAGCCTGTATCTGGTCTACGAAATTTGAGCCCCCTGTGTTTGTCTAGCATGACTTCATCCTGAAGAACACTCTTTGCTACATAGAAATGGGGTTGCAAAAACCTGTGAATTTTAAAATTTGAAAGCTTTCCATAAAAAAAAGAAGTTCACTTGAATAAATGGAAACAAACAGGAATAAACCTGGAATTTGCAGAACGGAAGGTTGGCCATTAACAGGGATTTTAAATATAGTCCTGGAAAATATACGTTGGTATAATCTTGATGAAAACAAACAGATTTCATGCAAGCATAGCTGAGAATATCTAAGCAATTCCTCAATCACATGCACATAACAAACTGCTTACTGCAACCCATGGAAGACATGAAATGGAACTGAAATTCATTTTTCAATAAAATAAAACATGATGAATTCTGCTTCTAAATAAATCTGTTAAGATATGTTTTTAAATGTTCTTATTTTGTAATTTGTAATATTTCCAAATTCTGCCAGCTGAACTTAAGTTTCCAGAAATCACTGGATATTTTCTGCCCCTTTGCATCCCTTTATAGGAACAAATTCTTTTACAGGTGCAACAGCATTTGAACAAATTTATGAGCCACTCCACACACCACAAGGAACCAAGGTTAGTTCTGATCATCCCAAGTTGTATAATACAAAAGATCTCTGTAAGTGTCACATAGGAGGAAAAAAATAAACATCCCCCAATCAATCAGTATATGTTATCAAAAATTGTTTGGTCATTTTACAGTAACTGGCGTTTATTTGTCCTCATTAAAAGGATGACAATATTTGCCACAGCATGCAGCTCACTTGGACATCTTAAATAGACAAGAATAAAGCAAGTTTTGTGTCCAGTTCCAGCCTCCATAAACAGAACTAGAATGACTAGCAGAACTGAAGCCTGTACCTCTATCAGTAGAATCCAAAAAGCCCACATACTTGGGCTGGTGGTTTTGCTGCTGTCACAAATGATAATTGAATAAAACTCAAAGAACTGCTCTGTATGGTTGTGTTTTTTCCAACCATGTATATGTTCTCTCATTTTCTCTTTATCTTGCAGCCAATCCTTGTTTGTGCAATGACAACTTTGGAAACTGTTATGAATTCTCATTTTTCTGTATCTATGATTTCTACATCAACTGGTGCCCAGCAACCTGCACCTGCGTCAATCAGATCATTTAGACAAACACTTGATTACGTGACTAACTCACTCATCCAGTCTTTAATAAAATTCAGTTTAACAATTCCTATTCTGATGATTTATTGCTTCAGTGTGTTCTGTCATTCAGGTATAAACAGATAATAAAAAAATGTTTATTTTGGCACAGTGTTTTATGACCAAACATCACCTGCAAAGCCAGGTGGCCTCTGACTTTTTGATTTGCGTGCAATGTCAGAGAGGAAGGAGAGGGTGGAGGGAGAAAATTAATTCAACAGTGACTTCCTGAAGCAGAGCCATGAAATAACCTGACTTTAATAAAATAAACATACAAAAGAATTTAGATAATAATTAAATATTTGAGAATTTGTGAAAAAATTACCTGATAAAGCCCCTTATAAACAAGAGTTGAAGGCAAGAGGGTTCCCGTTATCAAGCTTAATTTCACTGTAAGCAGAAAAAGCAAAATTGTTCAATTTATTATATTTAATTTCACAAATTTCAGAGGTGAAACCTGTAACATTCAACTCACATTCAAGACACAAGCCTTGTTAGATATTTGTCACATTATATTTAAAAGTGCTGATTCTTATTTACTTACTGACTACTTCATGAGGTACACCTCACGTACCTTCTGAATAGTTTTACTTATTTGTGGCATAGATTCAACAAAGAGTCAAAACACTTTCAGAGATCCTGGTCGACATAGATACGAACTCTTGAGTCAGATTTATCAGCTGTGCAACCATGAGGTGAATTTCCAGTTGCTCCATTGGATTAAAATCTGGTGATTGTTGAGGTCATTGGAGTTAAGTGAACTCATTGTTGTGTTCAAGATGATTTAAGTTATCCTGATTACATTAAAAGATGGATATACTGTGGTCATCAAGACATGGACAGGTGCATAATCAATCAATCTTTATTTGTATAGCGCCAATTCATAACAAGTGTTATCTCAAGACACTTTACAATAGAGCATAAAGCTCTTCATTTTATGGATACACATATGCATAGATACATATATACATATAAAATACACATATACATATATATACAAATACAGTCATGGAAAAAATTATTAGACCACCCTTGTTTTCTTCAATTTCTTGTTAATTTTAATGCCTGGCTCAACAAAAGGTACATTTGTTTGGACAATTATAATGATAACAACAAAAATAGCTCATGAGAGTTTAATTTAAGAACTAAGAACTATTCATTTTCCATGGTTTTCTTGATAATAACCAAAATTACTTAAATTCTTACATCAATAGCTATGGCATTGTACCGCCAAAAACACTACTTTTAAGCATTCCATGTTTTCTTTTCTGTTTGCTTTAAACACATGATACACACAAGAGTTAATACTTGATTGCATAACCATTGTTTTTGATGACTGCAGCCATGCGTCTTGGCATGCTCTCCACCAGCTTCTGACATTGTTCTGCTGTCACAGCAGCCCATTCCTGTTGGACAAATTCAAACAAATTTTCTTTGTTTTTGGGCTTGTGGTTCTCCATTTTGAGTTTGATGATTTTCCACAGGTTTTCAATTGGATTAAGATCTGGTGATTGAGCAGGCCAAGGCATGGTGCAATGTTGTGGTTCTCCATCCAGGCTTTAACTGACCTTGCCGTGTGGCAAGGGGCATTGTCTTGTTGGAAAATCCAGTCATTCGAGGCAGGAAAGAGTTTTCCAGCTGATGGAAGAAGACTGTTTTCAAGGGTAGTCCTGTACATGACCTGGTTCATTCGGCCTTCACACAATTGCATTTGCCCTGTTCCACTCAGACTGAAACAACCCCAGATCATGACTGATCCACCCCATGTTTTACTGTAGGGCCAAGACAGTCTGGGTTGTAAGCTTCTCCAGGCTTCCTCCTAACCAGTAAGTTGGCTGGAGTGGGCATCAATTCAAAATTGGATTCATCACTGAAGAGAACCTTAGCCCAATCATCAACAGTCCAATCCTTGTGGTCTCGAGCAAAGAGTAACCGGGCCTTCCTCTGCCTTTCATTGATGAAGGGCTTCTTGCGTGCTCTGTGTGACTTCAAACCAGCTTCAACAAGTCGGTTTCGAACTGTCCTTGCTGAACAAGTCACATTTCTCGACAGTGCCCACTCATTTTTAAGGTCCCTGGAGGTCTGACGACAATTCCTGACACAGGAACGGATGAGTGCACGGTCATCTTGTGGGGTAGAAAGACGTTTCCTGCCACGGCCAGGTAGCAATTTGGTAGTGCCATGTTCAGCTTGTTTTTTTTTGTTGTAATGAACGGCTGTCTTGGAGATCTTCGGTTTTTTCGCTACCTGTCTCTCACTCATGCCAATTTCCAGCAGTGCCAAGATGGCTGCCTTTGTGGCTTCACATAATTCTTTTGTTTTAGGCATTATGTGAGAGCTGACAACTTGTGAGTTGTGCTACGGCTTGAATGTAAGCAGGAAACCACTCTAGGCCTTTGCATGTGCAGTGCTGCTTGTGACATGAAATGGCCTCTTATATACCCTGGGAATCAATTAAGCTTAAGAATGTCAAATAGGACATAAAGTATTATGTGACCAGCTGCATTTTTTGTTGTGTTCATTGTATTATACGTTTAGTGGTACCAGATATTAGAATGAACAAGAAATTGAAGAAAACAAGGGTGGTCTAATAATTTTTTCCATGACTGTATATACATCCAACACCCAACATGAATCCATATAGCCAATCATGGATCCCTCCATCATGGCGCCAAGAAAAAACCTTCTGTTAAGCAGCAGGAAATCTTGAATGTGGATCCCAGTCTCATGATGAACAGCAAATCCACACGATGCTGTGTCGGGTGTGAGGGCAAAAGAAGGGAGGTAAGAGGAGACAAGTGGACTAGAATAAGAACTAAAATTAGGGACAGGTTCATGTACCATCAACCTGTGGTCTGATTTATTAGAGGGTAGCCTCTTGAGAAGCTACATCTCATTTTCAAGAGGGTCCTCATGTCTGAATGGTTGTGGTGATCATTTTCTAGAAGTATAATCTTAGATATTCTTACTGAAAATAAGAATTTATGGTAGTGACGAACTCATGGGTGCCCAGACCACAAGTGCATCCCAACCATGTTTGTCTCCATTAAATATAAGTGTGTTAAAGACACATGGCCTTGACTTGTGGGGTGCCCCAGGGGTCAATCCTGGGACCCCTCCTGTTCAACCTCTACATGCTGCCTTTAGGCCAGCTAATACAAAGTACTAATGTGTCCTACCACAATTATGCAGATGACACTCAGATCTATGTCTCACTGACAGCAGGTGAATATGGACCAGTGGATTCACTCTGTCACTGCATCCATCGGGTCAGTGTGTGGATGCAGAACAACTTTCTCCAGCTAAATTCAGACAAGGCTGAAGTCATCGTGTTTGGTCCACAGAAACAAAGAGAAAGTGTCAGCAGTCACCTCCAGTCTCTCTCTCTAAAACCTACAAATCAGGTTAGAAATCTTGGGGTAATAATGGACTCAGACTTGAACTTTAACAGCCATATAAAATCAATAACATCAGCAGCCGTTTACCATCTAAAAAACATCGCCAAAATCAGAGTTATAGTGTCTAAACCTGACCTAGAGATACTTATCCGTGCATTTGTCTCTAGTAGGTTAGATTACTGTAACGGCCTGCTCACCGGCCTCTCCGAACGAGCCATAACACAGCTGCTGTACATCCAGAACGCTGCTGCTCGGGTCCTGACCAGAACCAGGAAGTACGAACACATTAGTCCTGTGCTCAGGTCCCTACACTGGCTTCCTGTGGCTCAGAGAATAGACTTTAAAGCAGCTGTGCTTGTGTACAAATCTCTCCATGGCCTAGCACCAAAGTACATCTCTGACATGTTAGTGCCATATGAACCATCTCGGACTCTGAGGACATCAGGGGCCGGCCTTCTACTGGTGCCGAGAGTCAGGACTAAACATGGAGAATCAGGGTTTCAGTTTTATGCAGCTAAAATCTGGAACAGTCTTTCTGAAGATGTGAGACAGGCCTCTACTCTGACAATGTTCAAATCTAGGCTTAAAACAGCTCTATTTCACTGTGCATATGACTGAAAGTATCTTATCTGCACTCTTTAAATTTATTTTATAATGATTAATGTTGATTTTATTTTGTATTGTGATTTATTTTTTTTAAGTCATTTTATAATTATTGTTGATTTTATTTTGTACTGTGATTTTCATGCATTTTTCTTGTTCTGTAAAGCACTGTGAATTGCCTTGTGTATGAATTGTGCTCTAAAAATAAACTTGCCTTGCCTTGCCTTAAAGGCCTCTTGAGATGTGACATCCCATTTTCAGAGGGACCTCATGCCTATGTGGTAGTAAAATATAGATACTGTAGATGTATCGATCATGGATATGGAGATCATGCTAGTATCTGTATAAATAGCTATAATGATAATGGGAATGGAGTGTTCCTAATAAAATGGTCAACTATGTGTCATGTTTATAATTGTAGTTTTGAGGCTTCGTGACTCCACAGCAGCAGGCAGTCTCCACCAAGGATCCCAGGCCACCTACAAGACAAGAGCCAGAGACGAGTACAGGAGCAAACAAAAGGGGCAAAAGCAGATGCTGAGAGAGGGAGTGAGAGAGAGAGAGAGAGAGAGAGAAAGAGAGAGAGAGTGATAGAGCCCATTGTGCCAGACTCCCCCCCCCCCCCCCCGGCAGTCTAGACCTGCTACATCTAAACTATGAGTCTAATTTATGAACTAATTTATGTATTTATTTATAAGCTATCAGCTGGTCCCTAAGCTATGAGCTGGTCCCTAAACAATGCTCAGATGAGCTGTGGAGCTTAAACAATGCTCAGTTGGCACTACAGTGTACAAAGAAAACATCTCCCACACCATTACACCACCATCACCCTGAACTATATAAGGGGCAGGATGGATCCATGCTCTTGTGTTGTTAACACCATTTCAACACTGTAACCTCAATGTTCAAGCAGAAATAACAGACTTGGCAATAGTTTTCCAAGCTTCTCTTATCCAAAATTGGTGACCTGTGTGAACAGCAGCCTCAGTTTGCTGTTTTCAGTGGCACCTGGTGTGATCTCTTGCTGCTGTAGTTCACTTGTTTCATAATCAACATGTTGTAGACCCAGAAATGGTCTCCTTCATGACTTGGTTATAACAATTGATTCTGCCAAATATTCCCCTTCTTTCATTATTATTTTATTGAATTTTAAATGTTTAACAAGTTACAAACAACAAACCAGATCATACTCCCACTCCAGCATGAACAACCCAAATCAACTGCTGTCACTATGTAAGGTTAGATTTATGTCTTATCTGTTGGTCTCGGCGTATGAAATAAAAATCCAAAGATGACACATGCACTTAATACATTCAGGTCACAGTTAAAGGATGCATAGAAGCACCATACCTGAGCCTGAAATATGACAAGTTGAGTAGACATATGGGCGAAAAAAAAAATTAAGGTTGAAGAGAACATCCCTTATCCAGTGAGAGACTAAGGTTGTGGCAGCATCCCTTCACCTCAATAGTATTAGGCGATGCACCAGCAGAGGAGAAAAGGCCACGACCATGTGACCCCCTACAGGCAGCTGCATTCCTTCAGGAATGATAACAAATAGTGATTTAGGAAATTTGGATTAATTTTTACTGCTATACAGTGGACAAAGTTTGGAAAATGGCCTCCCAGTATCCCTCTGGGTTAGGACACAACCAGAACATGTGTCTCAGCGGTGGCTTAGCAGACTTACATCTATCATATGTGGGACTGATTTGTGAGTACAGCTTACAGCTAAACCGAGTTTTTTTACTTGCAACTGCAGCTGTTTCCCATTTTGGCAAAGAGCTACACATATGGTGGGTTCATTTTGAGTTTGGAATAAAAATAAAACAAATTATATATAAAAGAATTAAAAAAACAAAAAAACAAAAAGAAGAAACAGTATGGTACTCATCTGTACTATTCTAAAGTTCCTAGAGGTAAAATTTGTTATGATTCAGAACTATATAAAAAAGATTGATTGGTGTGAGCCAGGGCAACACAGCAGCCCAGCAAGTAGTGTCTAACAGCTACAAGGTTGATGGTTCGAAATTATTAAGGGTTGAAAACTGCCCAAATAACCATTATTGCTTGCATACTTATTCATGTATTTCGAAGAAATCTTGAAATACTAAAAAAGTGAAGACAAATTCAAACCATGATTTAAGGAGAGTGCAGAAATTGATCAAATTTGTCTTTTCAAAAATGTTAGCATGTTAATCACAATTAATATGTTCATATTAATAAAGGCACCCCTTAATAGCACTGATCTGAAATGTATTGTGGAAAGCTTTATATCAGCCCCTTTCATAACCAATCTGTCTATTTACATTGTATCCTAATGAAACTGCTGACTTACACTCTTTGCAATCAGAAGAAAAAACTACATTACCCTAACGATCTTCTTTGATTTTATACTTTGTAATATGTAGTTATATACTTTCCTCCTTGGCTGTACTGTCAGTACAATATATGTTTAAACACTTAATAGATGAGTAAACACTTTATCATAAATAGATTCATCTTAGAATGTAAGCACAGACAAGCAGGAAAATCAACATTATTTATACTCTTCGTCACACTCTTCATGCAAAAAACTTTGATTATGGTAAAATAATGTGAAACTGTTTGTGTAAGTTGTAACTAGATGAGCCAATAGTAGAAGTTCCTCTTGAATAATAATTCGACCCCTGCCCTTGGGCAGATGATCCAGAGTCCCTTGACTTAAACATTTCAAGACTTCATTTGTTCCAACCTTCATCAAACTCCTAAAAGATGCTACTTGAGGTCAAAGATTGTGCAGCATGTACAGTTTTTTATCGAGGTCATCTTTCAGCATGCATTATCTCTGTGCAATATTGTTGTGTGATTGCTGGTGTCAGTGTGTCTGATCCTGTGTTGTTGTGTCATTATTACTGTAGGGGTATTTGTGGCACAGCTCTTGAGTCTAGAACAAATTTCGCTCAAGTATAAAATATATTTGTGTTTTCAGATTTGAGTCAAATCTTTGATCAAAACTGATAAAGAAATCTTTTGTTTGTAATTACTGTGCAAAGCAATTAAATTTAAAAATGATCTTGAGTACACACTCGAAGTAAGTGGCTCTTTGGAGACAAAAATATATGCAAAATGTTTTTGTTATATATTCAATCTGTTCTATTGAATTCAGTGTTAAGCAGATACTATATTTATTCACAGGTAAAGTGACGGAATACCAATATTAACTTCCTCAAAATGATAAAAACTGAACAAAACTTGACAACAAAAAAGTGTTATTATACATATCTATTATTGCTCCTTCTTTTCTTGTAACCTTATTATGATCTCTGTTTAACTGAGACGCTGTGTTGCATTTGAAAATCTTCTCTCATATCCTTGCCAAAAATATAGTGTTTACAGAGTAAACATAGACCTTACCACATCAAGGATGTTTTTTGGACGCCACGTTGACAAAATGCATTATTCAGTTTAGTCGTTAAAATGAGGATGCCTTCAGTTTGTTTTCTTGTGTCACGTGTTCAAGTTGTTCAGTATATATAAGTCCCTCCATTTGCTCCAGGAAACAATCCTGGATACAACCATGAGCACTTTGACAGTCCTCTACGTGGTTGGCCTCTTGGCTGCTCTCCAGGTGCTTTGGGCTAGTAAGTGGGTAAGTGAGATACTGTTTTATTTCTTAAATCTTTTCTAAATGTGCCTTTCTGTAATAAGAATTATTTGTTCAAAAATCTAACCATAATTTTCTCTGTTATTCCTGAACTCAAATCAAAAGTCAGGTGAGTGTTGCAAATGTTCTGAATATCTCTTGAATTCCAATCTAAAAGATGACGTGTAATTAACTTCTGACAAACTTTTCAAATGTGACGTATTTTGTGTTCATTGAAATGTTCTCAACTAGAGCTTCCAGGCCTTGATGACCAGGAGGATATTGTGGAATTACATAACCAGCTAAGAAGAAATGCCTTCCCAACGCCTTCAAACATGTGCAAGATGGTAACTGCTGTATAATCTACAAAGACAACACACAAATTCACTTAGCAGGAACAGAGCACTGGAGCATTTTCCTTTGTAGGTGTGTGCTTGTTACTGACCTGTTCTCTTCTCCCAACAGAATTGGAGCTCAGAAGCTGCAGCAAATGCTGAGCATGTGGCGAGCCAGTGTTATCCTGGCCACAGCCCCATGACGGACAGACAATTTGAACTGGGTAAGTTCATTTGAACAGCTCTTAAACTTGACAAGAACAAACACATAGAATATTAACAATTGTGTAACTTGAGAATTCAAACAGGGGTTCAAAAATTAAAAATAATCTCAAACAGTAATTGTTTCCAACAAATAACTAAATTGATCCACATGAGAGGGAGGATGGAAAATGAGTTTTTATAAAGCTGCTGATATTGCTTTGTGCTGTAGAAATAAAGTTCTTCATGTATCTGGTTCCCACTTGGATTGTGTACATATTGTAAATACTTCAAAAGCATGTTCA